>OY998181.1:97604463-97786963 GCA_963921935.1 Galeruca laticollis | reverse complement strand
CGCACAGCAGGTTTAAATTGGTATCAGGTTGCACAACACAGGGAAACCTGAAGAACATTGAGAGAGGCCTATATCCAACGGATAGAAAACGGCTAGAAGGAATGAAGGAAGGAATGATATTCACTATTATTCAAGTTGTTGTGGATTATAAGTTGTTGTTTAGGTTGGTTCATTATTAAAGTAGTTTTAGACGTTGTTGGTAAAATTAGTTAGTTCATTCTTAGCATTGTCGGTTCATTATTAGCAAGTATTGTAATTTTGATTGTATTGTAAAAATAAAGTTTTTAAAAATATTTTTCAGTGTAAAAAAGACATAATTCACATTTCTTTTTGTTTACCATCGTATTCTCTTTGAATGATTCACTAATAGATATAATTGACGTCATCAATACCTTATTGAAGTTACTGAGGTCCAAAGCCGAAATTATTCCTCTAAATTTTAGAGGCTTTGTATTTTAGGCAAAGGACGTTTTAGGGGAAAGAAAAATGTATTAACTTATAGAAGTGTTTATGTAATCAAGATTTAAGTTATACTATCACAATATATAACACTAGCTAAAGCTACGCCTATGTATCTTTTAACTGTTTTAATTTCGTATCAATTCTGAGCACTTACAGTGGATTTTTTTTCATTTGGATTCACAAAAAAATTTATTATGGTGAAATGATCATTAAATGGCATAATTTATCAAAAAGGGAGGAAGAGATGAAAATGGAATGCCAAAGAATTCATAATTTTTAACGACTTGAAGTGTATTGGAAGTAAGTGTCGTTGAAATTTTCAAATGCGAGTATATTTACAGCTTTCCAGTATTAAAAATAATAGATGATACACTTTTCTCAAATTTGAAATTGATATTATTTTTTTTCCAAATGTTTGCTGTCGGTATTTTATTGTCAGAATCAAAAGTATTTTTTAGGTGCCCTTGTAGGGGCTTATATGAAATAGTGCAATTATTTCCTATATCAAATTATACCTAAGCTCACAAAATCTGAAACATAAATTATGCTGTTTCGTACAGGCTATATTGAAAATGTACTAATATCCAATAAATTTCCCCAATGGGTGTTATACCACATATTGAAGGGTATTTTAAAATATATGAAGCGTGGCAAAGTCACATTCTGATATTGGTTTTATTGTGTTTTACGTTTCCTTTATTTGACGTCAATGACCAAATATAATATATAGCAGTCCGTATTTTACTCTCACTGGTGAGTTCTGAGGTATCAAATCTCCAACAAGGCTAAATGCTAAAAAAGAAACAGCTTATTTAACTAGTTTATTATAATGAATGTCCCGAAGATAGCGGACAGGGAAGACGAAACGAAAATATAAGAATTTATAGAAAAAATATCGGGTATAGATTTGATGGTGGTAGATGAAAAGAAGGGCAAACGGAATTGCAGCTTGTTTCCGCGTCTGTATGTCCGTTTATTCGCTTACTCCTAAATCAAGTAACGGATTTTGATGCTGTTTTCACCATAATTTTTCACGGCAGGTTCATATTTATGATATGTTTACCGTGTTACCGCTACTCTTATTATATTTTCTGGAGATTAACTGACATTTTCTTATGATGTTATGATAGGTTAGGTACTTTTGTGTAATCATTTTTAGATGACAGAGTTGTAGCAGGATTTTCCTTGCACAGGAATGAAAAATTTTCATTAGCACGTATAATATTTTGTCAAATTTGTATTAAAACCTAATCGTGTTCGCGTTTTTCAGCGCAACTCTTATAACATACCAATCGGCTGTTACGATTTCCATTGGACAATTTTATTTTAATTCTGTCGGACTATTGTTTTGATTTTGAAAAACTAGTTCACTTTCAAATGTTGTGTATTTGAACGGCATCGTACATAAGAAACTCCTCTTCCATTCAGTTAATAATTGTTAAGGTTAAAGTCTACTGTGGTGGTTTAACACATTCACTGTTCTGCAACCCTACGTAATTCTGGAAGATCTAAAGGATATCACTAGGATATAGAGCTCCTAGAACAACAGGGACCAGGTCGCAATGAAAATCAAGCACATCTTCATCTTCTTGGACCTAGCTGATACCTGCTCATTTTAGAACCTCTCTGTATATATTCGTGATAGATAATGTTGATTAATATCGAAAGACACTCTAAGGTTCGCTAAACGAGTCCAGCGATGTAGCAAAACAGTGGGGGGTAAAAAATACGACAGTAAAGCTACCTCCCCCACTTTTTCAAATTTAAAAAAAACTTATGTATAATTTAGAACTAATTTAGGACTAATTTGTACCCAAAAAATTAGAATTTGTACCCACTTAGTTTTTCTGAAAAATCACTATTTAAAGTGAGGGTGCTAGCTTGAGCTCAAGCTAACACCCCCACATTGACAATATCAAATTTTATTGGCATAAATCTAAACTCTGAATTGAGGACTAATTTGTGCCCAAAAGATAATAATTTGTACCCACTCAGTTCTTCTGAAAAACCGTTATTTAAAGTGAGGGGGGGGGGGCTAGTTTAAGCTCAAGCTAGCACCCCCACTTTTACAAAATCAAATTTTAATATCATACCTTTAATCTTTGAATTTAGAACTAATATGTACCCAAAAGCGTTCTTTATCTATTATATCATTTTGTTTGTAAAAGATGATAGTAAATTATACCACGTGTTTTATTAATTTCCAAGTGAATCGTTAAAAGATTAGAAATTATCAAAAATAACTAAATATTATTAATTTTCGAATATAGGACTAATTTGTACCCCTAAAATTAAAATTTGTACCCACACAGTGTTCCCTGTAAAAGGAGTTTCAATGTGGGGTGCTGGCTTAAACACGTCCACCTATAAAATTCCAATTTCAACAGCATACCCTTAAACTTTGCATTTAGGACTAATTTGTAACCAAAAGCGTTTTTTCATTATCATAGAATTTTGTTAATTGAAGATGATAGTAAATTAGACCACGTCTTTTATTAATTTCCAAGAAATTATCAAAGATAACTAAATATTATTAATTTTCGAATATAGGACTAATTTGTACCCAACACATTAAAATTTGTACCCACACTGGTCACCCTGTAAAAGGAGTTTCAATGTGGGAGTGCTGGCTTGAATACGTCCACCTTTAAAAATCCAATTTCAACAGCATACCTTCAAACTTTGCATTTAGGACTAATTTGTAACCAAAAACGTTTTCTCATTATCATTTTGTTTATAAAAGATGATAGTAAATTGGACCACGTGTTTCATTAATTTCTAAGAAATTATCAAGTATGACTAAATATTATTAATTTTCGAATAAAGGACTAATTTCTACCCAAAAAATTAAACTTTGTACCCACACAGTTTTCCCTGTAAAAGGAGTTTTAATGTGGGAGTGCTGGCTTGAACACCTTCAGCTTTACAAAATCAAATTTCAACAGCTTACCTTTAAACTTTGAATTAAGAACTAATTTGTATCGAAAATCGTTTTTTCATTATTATGTATATCATTTTGTGTATAAAAAATGATAGTAAATTAGACCACCTGTTTTATTAATTTCCAAGTGAATCGTTAAAAGATTAGAATTTATCAAAAGTAACTAAATATTAATTTTCGAATATAGGACTAATTTGTATACTCATATTTTACCCAGCCAAACTACTTTTTAGAGTTGTTTAAACAGACATATCAACTGTGACTAACATGAATTTAAACACCACAGGTACATCTTATAAATTATTCTAAATTCTAAATAAAACCCAAATTAGTTATTGAATTACCTTCGAGGTTAATGAATTATAATTTGAGTGATATAAATATTATATTTTAATTAAGTTATAGGTATTCTCAATACTTATAAGTGTACTAAGTCATTATTGGAATTATTTCAAATTTGTAGTTTATCTCTTAAGCCGCGCATTCCTAGTGGGATGCTCTTCAATTTTAGACATAGAAGTACAGTACTAAAAAGTATATTGAACGGGAAAGGTATATTGTATAAAAACAGTGTTATTTTTTCACTCAATATAATTATGCGATCAGAGACGCATATCATCTTATAAGCAAAAAATATCACCTTTCGGTATTTGCGAGGGTAACAAAAAAATGTTTTAAAATTGTTTACTCATTAGAAAGGAAAGTCTGACGTGATATTGCACATCCTTACTAAACCGCCAAGCAGTCAAAAAAAGTGACAAAACCATAATTTGTATAATCATTCTTTTAACCGCTTTGAACTATTTACGCATTATTACGCACGGGCAGTAGGGAATTTATTTGTCTCGTCAAAGGATCGCCACAGTTATCACAAAAGATCTCACTGAAAATGAAAATAAGAGTTATGGTATTTATAACAAATATGGAATTATATTAATATAGTATTTTATTAGAGACACAACAATATACCTATACCTAATATATGACAACAAACATTTCTGGGAAGTACCTGGTTAGGTAAGTGCCATATTTAATTTAATTTAAATAATATCTTCATTTCAATAGTTTACCAAATCCAATTACAAAGGGGGTGGAACAATAAATCTACTGTGGCCGATGTTCTGGCATTTCCCACCACCTTGGTGTACATCTGGAGAGGAATGTGATTCCTTGCCGGTGGCACTACTCACTTGTGGCTGTATTTATCAAGTTTGTCCCGAATATACAAATATAACTTCCCAGAATTTTCGACTGAGTCGTCCCTGAAAAGCGGCTGAAAAACAGGGTTTCAGCCATGTTTCATAAAACACTTCATCTAAGAGTTTGTCTAGTTTTCCGTCCATTTTGAACTTTAATCAGGACGACTGCTGTAAGGTGAAGCACATTAAAAGCCTTTTTTTAGGGAAAACAGTGTGGATACAAATACAAATTGGTCCTATATTCGATAATATTTAGTTACTTTTGGTAATTTCACATTCTTTAACGATATACTTGGAAATTAATAAAACACGTGGTCTAATTTTCTATCATCTTTAATAAATAAAATTATATGATAATGAAAAAACGCTTTCGGTTACAAATTAGTCCTAAATGCAAAGTCTAAAAGTATGCTGTCGAAATTGGATTTTTAAAGGTGAACGTGCTCAAGCGAGCACTCCCACATTAAAACTTTTACAGGGAAAACTGTGTGGGTACAAATTTTGATTTTTGGGGTACAAATTAGTCCTTTATTCGAAAATTAATAATATTCAGTTATCTTTGATAATTTCAAATCTTTCAACTATTCACTTGGAAATTAATAACACACGTGGTATAATTTACTATCATCTTTTATAAACAAAATGATATAATAATGAAAAAACGCTTTTGGGTACATATTTGTCCTAAATTCAAAGAATAAAGGTATGCTGTTAAAATTTGATTTTTTAAAAGTGGGGGTGCTAGCTTGAGCTTAAAATAGCACCCACACTTTTAATAACGGTTTTTCAGAAAAACTGAGTGGTTACAATTTATTATCTTTTGGGTACAAATTAGTCCTTAATTCAAAGTTTAGATTTATGCCCATAAAATTTGATTTTTTCAATGTGGAGGTGTTAGCTTCAGCTCAAGCTAGCACCCCCACTTTAAATAGGGATTTTTCAGAAAAACTAAGTGGGTACAAATTCTAATTTTTTGGGTACAAATTAGTCCTAAATTAGTTTTAAATTACAAATAAGTTTTTTTTTTATTTTAAAAAGGGGAGGTGCTAGCTTTACTGACGTGTAAAAAATGTTTTCAAAAATAAAAGACGGACGATAACAAAGCTCTTTTTTGATGATTTATCAGAAGATGCGAGAATTTCAGACCCGGAATCATATTTCAAAGTCAATGTGGACTATTATTGTTTAGACATAATAACTTCTTAAAATAAACACAAACATTTCAGAGCCTCTGTGACTTGAGCCAAACATCCGAAGTGCTACAACTGCAGAAATGCTTGTCTTATTCAAATGAAATGGAAGGCGAAACACTGACGTCTTCGGAAATATGCTTAAAATCTGAAATTCAGAAAACATTTCCATTACGAATTATTACTCATAAAATTCAATACCCTCGCATCAAATTTTCCGGAGGTAATAACAGCATGCTTTCTATTTCTGATCTTTCCGGTTACAACTGCAACAGCTGAAAGAGTATTTTCGACGTTAAAACTGATCAAAAATTATCCAAGGACCTCTATTGGATAAGAACGGTTATCAGATTTCTCCTTATTGTATATAGAGGCAGAACATCTCGACCAACTGAAATTGTCTTCTGTTGTTGATGATCTAATTAATAAATTTGCCAGAAAAAACGAGAGAACTGTTTATTTGATTTCAACTGTTTTGCTAATTAGCTTGTATCGTTAATATTTTACTGCGATCTGTTGAATTTACATGTGAAGTGGAATTTCAAATCGAATTATAAAATTTAAACAAATACCACGGCACCGCCCATGTGCTAGCTACCAAACCGAAGTAGTTAATCAAATTCTGTAGACACTATTTCTAAGTTTCATAACCAGATCGTAAATGCTTCACTTAGTTCTTGTAACTAACAAATACAGTGTTCGCCATATTCCATTCGACAAGGTAAGAATACTTTTAAAAATTTTTGAAAAACCTTTCGATTTAAGCCTGCCTGAACTTACAGACTGTTTTTTTGTATCTATAGGGAAATACTGGTATACTGGGGAAAATTCTAAATATAAGGAGTAAAGACTGATAGATGATCAGGAATAAATTTTAAGAAAATTATTGCGGTATTCTGGAGTAAACGACTGCAATCAACCCTAATATCAACGATTGGGAGCTCAAGTACCAGCTGTAAAAATATAATAGGAAAATTGTGTGTCCAAATTCACCACATCATATGCCCCTTTCATATCAATAGAATTATGAGATAGTTTTATATCTTGAATAATATTAATTAATTCCGTTGAGTTTTGAACTGAAAATTGAGATTTTTGAATTACCAATATTTAGAAATGATATCTATGAGAATCTTTGAAATTTTAAATGAAGGTGCTGTGAAAAAAGAAACAACTGGTCTGATTGAGGGTACCCCTCTGTATGGAAAAATAATCTACATATAATCAACTTTCCTATGACCTTAAACCGAGAAAAGGTGGCGCCCTTTCAAATTTGCTTACAGTCCATGAGGACGACAATCTTTTCTTTTCATTTTTCAGCTATCTTCTATCCATTGGATATAGGCCTCTCTCATGTTTGACCATACATTTCTATTTTCTGCTTTCTAGTAACAGTTCAGCCCAGCGAATTTTTTCAGATCATCGTACCATCTCTGTTGTGGTTGGCCAATACTTCTCTTTTCTCCCTAAGGTCTCCATCTAGTGATGTGTCCACTCCAATTCTCTCTATGTCTTGCAACATGTCCTGCCCATTGCCTCTATAAGGAACTGATTATCTGTATGATGTCGCTTTTTTTTGTCCTTTCTCGTATCCACTGGTTTGTTTTGTGGTCATTCAGTGATATTCCCAGTATTCTTCTCTCTATAGCCCTGTGATGTATTCTTAGTTTGTTAATAATCCTTTTAGTCAGGACCCAGATCTCGGATTCGTATGTAGTGACTGGGAGAATGTATTCATTGTAGATTTCTGTTTTTAATGCCATGGGGATTTTCATGTTGAAAGCGTATTTTAATTTACCATAGGCAGCCCATCCCAATCTGACTCTCCTATCGATCTCCATTTCTTGGTTTTGTTTACTTATAGTCCAAGATATATGTATGATTGTGTTTTGTTTATAGTTTGTCCATGAAACGTAATGGTTTGGTCTGCATCAGGAACGTTTGTCACGAATTGTGGTTTTGCATTATTCATATGTAGTCCAATTTTGGCAGCTTCTATATGTAGCTCTTCCAACGTCTTAGTTAGTTCTTGTTTATCTCTTCCAAACAGGACGACCTCATCAGCAACCCTTAAATTTCCTTTTCCCTCCAATTGACTTTCTTGAGAAAATCCTCCAAAACCAGAGTAAACAATTTTGGAGAAATTACATCTCCCTGCCTGACGTCTCTTTTGGATTCAATTTTATTTGTCTGTGCGTGAATCTTGATAGTCATTGTAGAAGTTTTGTATATATTTTCTATCAGGTTGATATATCTTTGTTCCACTCTGGCATTTCTCATAGATTTTATTATTGCCCTGGACTCTATAGTGTCGAAGGCCTTTCTGAAGTTTTCGAAGGCCATCTATAAAGGTATATTATATTCTGATGCCTTCTCTATAAGTTGTTTTACTGTATGGATGTGTTTGGTAGTGCTGTAGTGACTTCTAAATCCAGCCTGTTTTCTTGGTTGGTATATTTCAAGTTTTCGCTCTAACCTGTTTGTAATTATTCTGGTAAATAATTTGTACACCTGAGACAGCAGACTGATTGGTCTGTAGTTTTCGAGGTCCGACGAATCTCCTTTTTTGTAAATAAGAACAGCCACTGCATTCCGCCAGTCATGAGGAATGCATTCTTGCGTCAAGCAGGTATTAAATAGTTTTACTAGTGAAATTGACTGTCTCGACCCTTACTTCGTGGAATATGCTCATATTAGTGTTTTTAAATGAAATTCACGGTCTCTAGTTAATTCCACAATATAATAAAAGTTATTGAAAATTCTAAAAAATTGACAATGGTTTCGATAAATCAATATCATCGTCAGAATGACAGAAGTTACATTTCATTTTATGCCTACCTGATGTTTAGTAGTTATTTTTGGCTAGATCAAGAAGTAACTTGACTTGTGATTGGCTTAATATATGTTTATAGGAAAAAGAAGAAGATGTGATATTACAAATATTGGAGCTTAGATATTATTAGCCCTATGGTGATATCCTGGACATCATTTTTCCAATTCAGTATAACTGTGCAATGATATAGAAAACCTAACCTAACCATCACATATGCAGGAAATATTTCTAATAATATTTCAAAGATAATATCTTCAGCAACGAATACAACAATTTATTTTAGAACAGAAAGTAACGTTAGTACAAAATTGTTAAATGTAAAAACAAAAATACCACTATTAAAGAAGTCAGGTATATATAAACTCAAATGTCCAGAATGTAATGCTGTCTATTTGGGTCAGACCCTTAGGAATTTTGAAATACGATACAGTGAGCACTCACGAGCATACAGATTAAAACAACCAGATAAATCTCACTACGTAAAACATCTACTTGACACCAATCATTCATTGACACCTAACACAGAACTAGAAGTGCTGCATATTTGTGAAAAGAAACAAGAACTGGATTTCCTTGAAGAACTGGAAATTAGAAGCCATTTAAGAAACCCACAATATGAAGTTGTCAATGAACAGTTAAATCTAGGGAGTTCTCCACTAATAAACTGTCTTCTTAAGTGATAATTGTAAAGATCAGCAGATATAGTTTTCCTGGTTTCCTATATCATTGCACAGTTATACTGATCTTAATTGGAAAAATGATATCCAGGATATCACCATAGGGCTAATAATATCTAAGCTCCAATATTTGTAATATCACATCTTCCTCTTTTTTCTATAAACATATATTAAGCCAATCACAAGTTAGGTTACTTCTTGGTCTAGCCAAAAATAACTACTAAACATCAGGTACGCATAAAATGAAATGTAACTTCTGTCATTCTGACGATGATATTGATTTATCGAAACAATTGTCAATTTTTTAGAATTTTCAATAACGTTCATTATATTGTGGAATTAACTAGAGTTTCATTTGAAAACACTAGTTTTACTAGTTTTTCTTTAGATTTTCTATCGCTTCCCTTCAACATTACCGGTAGTATGCTATCTTCTTCTGCCGTCCGACCATTTTTCATTTGCAATAGATCCTTTTCCAGTTCTTCGATGTCTATTTCTGGCAATTCCTCTGCATAAACATTATTAATTTTATTGTACGTGTGCTCATTATCTTCCTTCACTGCTTCGTTCATTATTTTTGATTCATAAAAGTCTGTATAAAACAATTCAACTTCTCTCAGTATTTGTGTTCTATCTTCAATTATATTATTCGCTCTGTCTTTTATACTCGTTATTTCCTTTTTTACGTGTTTTGTTTTCTAAATATCTCCACACCCTTATTGTTTTCTAGCTAGAATTGTAGTTGTTTTGTTTTGTGTCTCAGGATGTCCTGCTTTGCCATTTTTTTGCTGTTCTATTAGTTTCTACATATTCTATTATGTCTCTCTTCTTATGAGTTCTCTCTTTTTTCTAATATTTTTTTAGTTTTGAAGGACAATACTATATATAAATTTAAGGAAATCCAACGAACTCACTTCCTCTACCGACGAAATGCTACCGTTCGCATAGTGATATCTGTTTAGAAGTTTGGATATCAAGGTTTTTGAAATTTTTCTCACTTTGAGGAGTATAAGGAAACTGTCACCGCCACAAGCTCGAGGCGCAAGTATTGTAAGTAATAGGTATTACTAAATATATGTTTTCATTTTATTCAATACAAGTGCTGTTGCATCTGTGTGAGAAATTTTACGTTCCAATAGGGCTGCGTCGCAGCTGGGAGGAACGACCCCAGCGAATGTTGATACAGGGCCCATCAATGGTAAGCTACGCCTCTGTTCTACATAAAATTGATGCAGTTGAACTAAATCTCGAATCTCTCAATGCACTCACTTGTTGGCAAAGTATAATGTGTATCATCGCTAAAATCATTCATCAAACGTATCGCAGGGAAACTTTGAATTTAGATCAAACACAGTGAATTGGATTTTATAAGTGGCGCCTCCAATGTCCGAGTTTTTAAATCTATAAACACGCTCTCGAATATATTTTCTTCATCGATTGAATTTTTATTATAGTTGAAAAATCTACAACCGGACAAAAAAGCAATATATCTTTTTTAAGTATCCACGAATTCAGTTTTTCTGTTCTAAAAAGTAGCAGATTAATGTCATAAGAACGAGAATATCTCTATGTTTATTGGAAAAGTAAAGTAATATCACAAAACTTTCTCCGGTTTGCTAGATTGCTTAGGACAATTTTGTAGAATAGCAGATCCGATATAAATAGGAGGAATTATTCCAAGTAGAAACGATAGAGATAGGCGGGAGCATGAGACAATAACTTAGACATGTTGAGTTTTCTTATAGCGTTGTAAAGGCACAGTTTGGGAGATTGAAAAAAAACAGAGTTATGGTACAACGTATACGGGAGGGTGGGACAAGTAAGTCATAGGGAGCTACGTTTCTCGAAATAATTCGTACAACCAGCATCAGAGCCAACTATCCTTACCGTTTATGTATATATTAACAAGTGGGCGGTATGCATACAAGCTAGCTGAAATTAATAAAACTGAAGTAAATATTTTCTGCATTCTGCACATTGCTATATTAAATTTAGAATAAATTGCATAAGAGTTTTTCATTATTAAAATCAAGGAATTTCGGCATGTACAAAGCATAACCTTACATATACTTATTACCACCTAATATTCGGTATGTTGCCAGCTGTACCTGTTCTTAGATGATTTATATATTTAAATTTTCATGTGATGTAAGAGCAAGTGCGTCTCGATTGTGACTAACTTGCCTACATTAGTATAAGTTATAATATATAGGTAAGTAATTTGTTTTTTTTTGCAGGTTGTAAACGGTCCCAAAGAGGGTTATATTCAAAAGAATCTATGCACCGCTCTTTTAAAATAAAGAAATAACAATAAAACGAACTAGTGTTGTTTTCAGTGTTCCCTGATCCAGCATACACTCGCGATTACCTCGTCAGGGAATGAATACAGCTACAAGCATATTTAAGCCCCTATTCCTGTGTATTGGTGGGATTCCATAAAAAACGAAGAAGCAGAAAGCATGCTTTTTTATAGAAATTAGCTGTCTCGACCCTTATTTTGTGGAATCTACTCATATTAGTGTTTTAAATTAAATTTACTGTTTCTAGTTAACTCCACAATATATTGAAAAATTCTAAAAACTTTACAGTTGTTTCGATATTATCTAAATATCATCGTCAGAATGACAGAAGTTACATTTCATTTGATACCTAAGCTTTAATATTTGTAATATCATATCTTCTTTTTTCTATTAACATATATGAAGTCAATCACGTGATAGGTCACTTCGTGGAGTAGCCAAAAATAATTAAACATCAGGTAGGCATCAAATGAAATGTAACTTCTGTCATTCTGACGTTGATATTTAGATAATATCGAAATAATTGTCAATATTTTAGAATTTTTAACATTTTTCAATATACTGTGGAACTAGAAACAGTAAGTTTCATTTAAAACACTAATATGCTTTTTTATGTCTTTATTGCACAGCTTCAACTTTTATAAAAACACTTACTTAACTAAATAAAGGTAAGTCTTAAATTTTATAAACCCGATTTCATGTTACACCCCACGTACCAGAGTGTTGGTCTGTTCCCTAGGACAACATCTCAAGTTGCGATTTGGCGAGCAGTATATACAGCCTCCAGAGAGTATACGGTTGATCAATTTGATGATTGAATATTGTTCACAGTGTGTTACAGATGTACCCTATTGATTTTCAGTTGACTAGAGCGAGTACAGCGGGTCATATAAATCCAGATATACTCAATTTTTGGAGAAATTTCGGTTTGTTAGCACGATACATCCCCCGAAGTGTATACAAGTATATTATATTAAGTACCAAGTGTTAAAAAGGTTACTTTAGTCACGAGTTCCTTGTGAAACGAGTGACTAAAGACGTTTGTAACACGAGGTGCTTACTATACTTTTTCTGCACCCGCGGGAAGGAAAAAATTATATTATATTTGAATTATATCATTACATGACGGACGATGACTGACAGCTGACTGATAAATCAAATGACGCAGAATAACAAAATAATCAAGGAGCATGAAAGTTAACATACAAAAGATACACGTGATGTAACGTTTAAAAGACAAAAGATAAACGAGATGTGCCTTTTCGCATTTTAAAGAGTCGTTTTGTGCAAGTCAAACCCGTGTTCAATGTGCGGTTTTAATAACGGAAGTAGAAAAACAATTTTACGATAGAATATTGTTCAGGGCCACAGATGCGGAAAAGTTAGTTTTAATCTTCAGAACCGTTTATTTTTATTGTTAATTTTCTCGAATTTATGAACGAAATAGGTTGAATGCCTAAGATGGAAATCAATAATAATATCAACAACTTGAAAGTGAACCTGTTTTATATTCTGAATATTTGTGCTTGGGAAATATTGTAAATATTACTTTTCCGCCCAACCTATCTATATGCGAGAAAAGTATTGGTTTACCCCAAAAAAAGTTGGAATTTTGAAAATTTTTTTTGAATTATTTTCACGTTTTCCATCAACAAAAACACGAAAAAACGGTTTTTGGAAAAAAAATCCTGTGTGTATGTCGTCGTCGTCGTCGGCCACTTTTCCTTACATGTCTTGTTAGCACGATACAGCCTCTGGAGTGCAATAAGTCAGTAATTCTATGATTGAATATTGTTAAGAACATGTCACAGGTGAACCCTATTGATTTTCAGCTCACCAGAGCCAGTACAACGGGTGCTATGGTACTTGAAGTACGACATTTTGTCATTTTTTGAGAAATTTATTAGCACGATACAGCCTTCGGAGTTCAACAAATCACCAATTTTATGATTGAATATTACTCAGCACATCTCACTGATAAATCCTATTGATTTTCAGCTCACCATAGCTAATACAACAGGTGCTACAGTACTTTAAGTACGATAATTTTGTCATTTTTGGAGACGTTTCAGTTTGTTAGCACGATACAGCCTGCAGAGAGTATACGTTTGATCAAATTTATCATTGAATATTGTTCAAGGTGTCTCAGAGATGTACCATATTGATTTTCAGTTGACTAGAGATTTATATCTCATTGAAGCTTAAGTTGTCTTACTTGCCCCACCCTCCCTATAACATAAAAATATCAAAATTGACGTAATATATTTTGTTCATCATCTGATTTCTCTTCAACAGAACGATCAGAACATTTCTACTAATCACACTATCTACTAACACTACACTTATAATTACACTGCCTGATAGATGTCTCGCTAACCAAGTTATCGTCTTCAGAGACCAAAGAAAAACACAAATTGTTCCAGAAATTCTATTGTAGTCACACATTTGTAATGTTATATGATTATTTCTATGTGACTAGTTGGAGATAAGGTTTAAAATTTTCAAAATATAGAGTGCTTCTCATTAATTTTCCAGTAATTTTACCACAAATTTCCAAGGCTTACATATTGTTAATTTTTTCAAATAATGCAGAATATCCGAGTTTTGCTCCGGGGAACGTTTTGTAGACATATTTCCCTAAATTCCAAATCCGTTGCTCTGTTTTGTTCTTCTAGGCTGTATAATTTGCTCTAAGGAACTTGAGAAGCTTTTTGTATTTCCATAAACCAAAATTTGTTCATATAAAGTTAAATTAAATGGAAATTATGCTCCCATTTTACGACTAATGCTGATATATAGGTCTAACACTATAAAAATTGATCATTGTCATATTTGATGGCTAGATTTAATAAAATTATTCAACTCATCCTAAATTATGTCTTTAGTTGAAATGTGAATTTTATGAACGCGTTTCGTCTTATTTCAGTTGCGTGTGAAACTTTGACTTGTTATTTTATTTTGAGCAAATAACAAGCTCACACTATTTCATTCTATCCATAGATTTTATTCAGCATCCATAATTATGTCTATATTGTAAGCTATTATAGTGAAAGTCGGAATTATGAGCGACACTAAGGTGACAATTTCTTACCAACTTATTGTAAACAATACGTGCGACAATTTTCACCATGTAACGCCTATAGAATCAATAAGCAAGAAACAGTATTTTGGATGCTGACAGATGACGTTGGTAGCTTTGTAAAGTATAGACACCTAGTGTAAAACCTGTGAATTATCACTGGAACGTCATTCTAAATATAGTTTTCGTATGGCAAATTAGCCTTTTATATATTTTCATTAAAATTATAATTAAACCAATAATTACAACGTTACAAGCTCATAAGGCGTAGCCAGATTGAACATTATTCAAGCTATATTGTAACAATTATGACCAATAAATACCACATTGATTAATTATTTTTTTTCACATCAAACTTGATATCTGATAGAATAGATTCAATATACTGCAAAGGGGGAGATGAATAATACACCTAAAATACTCAGCATTCGAGATTGAATTTATTATTTTTCAGTATATCTTTGTAACGTGAATATAATCAAGAAATTCTCAATTATCTTTAACAAAATTACATTGATCATTAATTCTTTTAATTCAAATTGAGAGATTTTGCTGGTGTTCCTATGATTTATTTATTAACATCGAACTTACTAAAAAATTACTTTACTCTTGATAAAGATTCCATCATTTTTAATCAATATTAGAAATACCCTTCTTTAGTTTTTCACAACCTGGGTATATTCTCGTCCCATCTTGACTATTTCTCTTACATTTTTGACTAAAGCATCTGTGAGTATTCAAGTTCCCATAATCCAATTAATTGATTTTATGATTCCTACAATTTATTTTTCCATCAGAAAATCCTCAAATTGCTCCCGTTCAAGATCTTTATTGATTCACTCCCTGATTAAAACAGAATTTCGTTTTTAAGCTAGAAGAGATTTTCTCCTTTTTCATTTCCATTCCAACAGTGAATGCGACAGCAGGAATGAAATTACAATTACTTATAGAAGGAATGAACGTATTATTTGTAATTTCAATTATATTCCTTATATTATATTTGAATTTAGAAGAAAAAGGGATTATGGAAAATATTACGTTGAGTCTGAACTTCTTATTGCGAAGATAAAAGTGAAAGTAGTGTACGTGACTACCTAAAAAGCTGTTAATATTTTAGTATGGAGCTTATAAAAGGCAGATTACAGGTCTACATAGTTAAATTATTTTACGTCTGGGACCAATTCATTTTTCAGATAAAAGAATAATTTATAACTCAATGTCTAGAGTAGACAAGCTTAAAGAGCTTTACTGTTCAATTATTTCACTAGAAAGTATACCCTGGAAACAGATCGGTGAATATGAAATTCATAGTAGTTTAGGATAAAAAAGGATTGCCAAAAGCAATTTTACTCCCTTCTGAAGTGAGTTGAGTAAATCATAATAAGCTTTCAACACGTTTTCCCCCAGATAAAGGAGAATAATACTGCAAATGAGCTAGATGAGTAATCTCAATACTAACATATAAATTACCTATGAGAAAAGTGGGGAATAATGATGATTTCCATAAGATTTGAGATCAACTAAGTAGAAAAGATTCGAGGAGCTATTCAGGAGTATGGAAGATCTACACAAAAAAGACGACGGAAGGATTTGGTGAAATCAAAGCAATTAAAGACAGAGCAACAATAATGTCCTGAGAGATTAGGGAATACAAGACAAGAAAATGTAATAGGATAAGAGGGAAACACGAAACTAGGAAATTAATATGATGAAGTGAAGGAAAAATTTGGTGTGTGACTAAGAAGAAATAAAAAGAAATCAAGAAAACACCTTTGTTGTGCGAAGACTTTCAATACATAGAATATTTAAAAATACTTTAAAGCAAACATTGATGAATATTTTTGAAGCAAAATAAACGTAGGAGTAAAATCGGCTCACAATCATAGGGATTAAACTATGAGAATAATGGCAAGCAGAAAATGATTTAGATATAAGATCAAATATTAAAAGATATGTTCCGACTCACTTGAAAATAGACTAAGGCCAAAACTAAAGGAGGAACTCAAGAAGGAGTAAGAAAGTAGAATGTACCATGCAATAAATATAGACATGAATGTTGTGTGTGTGTGAAAGGAAATGGCTAGGAAAAAAGTCAATAAGTCTACCTAAATACTAATGTTTACGTCTTTGATGAAATTTACCAGTAGATCTAAAATATGGCAGTTATCTGAGCTTAAAAGGTGAGTGAGGTTTAAGGGTAGGGAGTAGTTTTGTTCAACAAGTGACTTTATTAAACTGGTTTGTTAATGTAATTGCTACATCCAAAGAAAATGTGATCAGCATAAGAATTATCGTTGCAGGTACAGGATGATGACTGTATAATAGCCAACTTGGCAAGATGGGTGGGATATCTTCCATGTATAGTCTTTATTCTAAATATACTTCCTAAATAAAATTTAGGAGTTGTATAATCAGTACTAATACTATAAGTACTTGAAAATAATCAGGTTATACATCGATAACTTGTTGCATAATTATAGAGTGTCAGTTTGACAGTTTAAATAATCCGACCGCGAAGCGGGAGGATTATTCTGTCAAACTGACACGATTTGTAATTATGCAGGAAGTTTGAGATGTATAACCGTATTTATTTTGAAGTACGTATTGTATTTGATACGATTATTTTTTGAGTAAATTAGGTAAATATATAAACAATTTATTAATTTAAATACAAATTGGTGCAATGAAAGTTACAATTATTATATACTACGTTTTTTTAACTGAGTTATTTTCGGCGCAGGAAACGTGGCCACTGCTCATTGAAGTGCTGGAAATACTGGAGGTGTTATTACCTGAACCTGCAGCGTTTTTAGAATTGGATCTCATATTATTTATTATGTTTTGGTGATGTTGTTCATCTATCTGTAGGTAGGGTTTGATAGAATTGCTATTACCATGTCCTGTTCTTGTTCCGATACACCTGCTGTTGCCAATTGTGAAACAGCAGTGGCTCGGTGAGAATTATTCGAAAATATTTTGTTTTTCATATTCAAATTTGCCAATTCTGCAGACTTTTTGGTCCATTTACTGATTTCATGCACTCCAATTGGCATATTTTTATACCAGCCAAGGGTTTTTTCTTTTCTCCAGTTGGGATTTACTGTCAGAAATAACCTATCTGTTTTAATATTGATGTTTTCGCTTCTTTTCATCATAAGCTCATCTAGAAGTCTCACTGGACAACGACTTACTTCATTATGGTTAGGTACAATCCATTTATTATTTGCTCCTCCCTGTGTGTTTTTGGTAAAAATAGGATTATATTGTATTCTACCAGTCGGAGTATCATCATTTCCAGTTTCTTTTTGAAAATAATGTGTCAAGCATGACGCTCCTTCATTTTCTCTCCACGCAAGTTCTACAGAAGCAATTAAGAAAAATTCTATTTGTAATCCTTCCGGTGTATTTTCATCCCACGCTTCTATCATTGCTATGTACTCGTTATCTTTAAATGCTGATGCACTAACCTTTCTCTTGTCCGGTAACATTTTAGGTTCCCTTCTATTTGAATTTCTTGCGTTTCGTGCGGCTAAAAATATGGGACTAGAGAATGGATCAATTACTCTATTAAACTTCTTCATATATTTTTCTTGTACTTGTTTTGCCGTAATGTTCCACATCGTTTTAACCACATTTTCTTCATAATTTTCTCCATTACATTTTCGCATATTGAAAGCCCAATCCTTCAAAATGGACGCTATCATTTCAGTGGAAATTGATTCATTTAGCACATAGTTTATTTCACTGCAAAGCGTAAGAAATTGTTTCCATACGTACTTTTTGTTTTCACTGTATTATGAGGCTCAATATTTTGTATACTTTCGTCTATTGCATTTGATGATAAATCTCCGAATCGACTCATTTTTGAACAATTTTTGATAAACGTCACAATTTGACAGTTCTGTGTGTTGTATATTGATGTCGATGTGGTTACTATGAAAATGAAATTATTTTAAAATTTTCGATTGGTGGAGCTACTCCATGTATAATCAGGTATTATCGAAATTATACGAGGTAATTTAACTAAATTGGACATTCTGATTGGTTGAAAATCATACGAAAAAAATAATCAAAAATATAGGTTGGAGGTGAGGGTACGGTGGGATGAATTTGAAAATAGGTGTTATTTGAGGATTGTGAAGCGTTTTCCCAGTATTTTCGCCAGGATACATACATTTTATTTTTTATTGAGCTAATCGCATCTTTTCCAGTATATACATTACAAAAAACTCCATTCAGTACCGAATCTTTTGCTAGTCGATCAGCTTTTTCATTCCCATATATTCCAATATGCCCCCAAATAAATTGAATACTCAAATTCAACAATATTGTTTTAATATCACATACAATAGAACATCTCATTCTTTCGAGATGAGTCCCTTTTATAGCACACAATGCTGATCTAGAATCAGATATAATCACACCGCCATCTTTCTTACTTGATTCCAGCCAGGAGAGGCCCTGTATGATAGCATACAGCTCCGCAGTATATATACTACATATATCGGGTAATATGATTCGTAACGATTGATTTGTATTGTGAATGTACACAGCACATCCAACTCCATCCCTCGTCTTAGATCCATCAGTGTATATTATTGTCTCGTCAGCAAAATCTGCTAGTATGGACTTAAACAGGATTGTGTTAATGCGGTTAGATTCCGTTAATTCGGGATTATGACTTTATGGACTTCAAATATAGCTTGATAAGGAATGTTATATATAGGTAATGTTTTGTTGGTTCTGTATATTTTATTGAACTCATTGGTTCGAATGAAGGCTTCCGCAAGTGGAGGTGTGTTTTTAATTCACCAATATCGATTTGTAAGATCTACTATTGAAATACTATATAAATTATTTATCATGTCCGACCTAAGAGTTTTAAGTTTAATTAAATTGACGTCGTAAAAATAGAGGTGGTTCGTTACATTCTGCCAATAATGCATTCACGGGTGTCGATTTCAGTGCGCCGACACAGGTTCTAAGGCATTTATACTGAATTCGATCTATTTTCAATAAGTTGGAATTACTACTTGATCCATATAAACAACATCCATAATATAATTGATCTGACGTAAGACCTCCAAAACATTATAGCAATGGCAGGGGCTGCGCCCCATCTCCGGTGTGTGACAAATCTTACGAGATTATACCCTTTTTCACATTTGTTTTTTATATGTATGATGTGTTTGGACCATAATAATTTAGTATCTAGTATAATACCCAAGTATTTATACTCGTTTATTACCGACAACGCTCGCCCACACAGAGTTAGGCTCTCCGGTGTTCGAAGCCTATGTCTAGTCAAAATCATAATTGAGGATTTTTCAGTTGAGAGGGTCATACATGTATCTTCAGTCCATTTGACTACATAGTTTGCATAATATTTTCCAAGTTCTTAAGACAATCAGCGTATGTATCCTGGATGGAGTATATACAGATATCATCTTCATAATGAATGCATCGTATTGTATTAGAAAACCGTGTATGTAAATCGGCAGAATATATTGTAGAGGTTTCATTAATTATTTATTATTTATTATTTATTATTTGACACTGAAAAATCATTAAACATGTATACCAACTCTATCAAAGGGTAGGGTTCAAGTGCGCCATTCAAATTTACTCTATTTATTGGTTTGTGAAATTAAAATGAACAAAATTATGATTTCAGGAATTTTTTTTTTAAAACATAGAAATTTACAAACAGAAAATGTGTACAGATATACTACAAAAAAAATAAAACTACTATTACTATTGAACAATTAAAATGTTTTTTAAATAAAGGCCTTTTTTAATTTAGAGATCTCTAATATAATATTTTAAAATGGTACCTTTTATTTACTAGGTTTGTATCCACTTCAAACTAATCTTCATTTGGACATTTGATAAGCTGAGGACAAAGTTCTGAACAGTTTATTTCTTCTTCGCCTTTTGGACAATTAATGATTCCGTCACATTTGTCTTTATACGGGTCGAAACATGTATCTATAGAAATATTACTGCAAGGGGTAGTTGATGAATCACAAATAGCACAAGCCGTGAAATCAGAATGGTCTGTACAAACGAAATCTG
This sequence comes from Galeruca laticollis, assembly GCA_963921935.1. Classification (NCBI taxonomy): domain Eukaryota; kingdom Metazoa; phylum Arthropoda; class Insecta; order Coleoptera; family Chrysomelidae; genus Galeruca; species Galeruca laticollis. Next base: position 97,766,207 of record OY998181.1, on the reverse strand, counting down.
CTGTTCTACAAATATTTGTGGAATTGTAACAACCAGATCAATCCAAACACATAAAAACACTGGGTTATTATATTTTAAAGTTACGGAGAGTTTGTTTCTGGAAGATAGTACAACAGGTTTGGGTAGTATGTCGTTACTGCACACGTTCAATTGAATATTGTCGAAGTTTCTAATCGACAAGCACGTGGAATTTCTTGAGAAGTTCAATTTTAATATTCTTAATGTAGTTATTGTATTTTCTGGTGAAGGTATTACCCAATTACATAAACTATTACTGTTTCTGTCAGATGATATATACTGTATGCTTCCTTGTAATTCGAACGAGGTCGTTTCTCCACAATAATCCGAAAAGTTTGCGTAAATTAGCACGTTCTTCTTGACGAGATCAATTATAATACGACTTTTCACTTTGACATTTTAAAAACCAACTGACTTTTTCGATTTTCCTCATAATCTATCACGTTGCGGGTTGCTATCGAAACTTCTCTATATCGTATCAATTGTATAGATATTGTGTGATCAACGACGATTCACTGTTTATATTACCATGAATTTTTAAGCCGTATATGAAACATGAAAATGACATTTTTGTATTAGAAATTAGCATATAGAGATAAAGATTTTTATACATATAAATATTATCATAACTTATTTACTATTTATTAAAATTCCTGAAATCCCTTGCATAAAATAACCTAATTACTAACTATATGAAAATTTAACGCGTTTCTTTTAAATTATTTTGAATTTCATTCTAATTTCAACGGATGCTTTTGAAATTACATCATGTACTGCATTATTAATTTTAATCTCTATTGTATCTGAATCAGATTTCAATATTTTCGATTCTGATGGTTCAAAGAGTATATCGTCTGTTTCAATATCTTTGGTCAGATTTTCTTCAGTATTATAGTGAGGATTTTGTTCACTGTTTTTACTATCAGCATCTATAATTAATTTAGACATGTTTTTTTTTACAATTTATAAATATTCGTTGAAATGATGGCTAATAAAGTACAAGATTGAAGAAATCAATATGACTTATTTCAGTAATACTGTTAATCCTTATTAAATTGAATAGAACCAAATGAAAGTGCTTCAATATATTAAATAATAAAAGACTCAATACAGATCCCTGAGGCAATCCACGATAAACAATTCTGGGACCGTGCAATTGATTTTTATGATCCCTAATATAAATTGTACGCGAATAATATAATTGTGATATATTCTGAGAAGTCCTTTCACTAAAACCAACCTCTACTATCTTGTTTTTTGGTAAATTGATATCCACACAATCATAAGCATCTTTTATATCAAGAAATCAGCAAACTAAATATCTGTTTTAAGAGAACGTAATTTGAACATCATTAACTAAATGAGTTATTGCATATAATGTACCGTTGCCCCTTCTAAATCCATACTGTGTGCAGGGTAGAATTGAATTTTATTTGCAATGCCATTTCAGTCTTGTTTTAATCATCCACTCAAAAGTTTTCGTTATACAGGACATCAGTGATATAGGTCGATAAGACGTAAATAAATTTCTGTCTTTTTGTGGTTTCAAGATTAGACAAATAGTTACTTGTTTCAGTTGTTCAATGTACTTACCTTTTACCCACCAATCGTTATATATTTGTAGTAAAATTGTTTTCGCAGGTGATGGCATAATGCTTACAATATCAAATGTTATATTATCGTAACCAGGAGCTGTACCACTTGTGGATTTGATTGCAGCTTCCAGTTCTATGGTATCAAAAGATTTGTCTACATTGTGATTGCTGTAGTTTTCTGTCGGTTCTTCTATTATATTTGGAACAAAATTTGGGAAAATGTCAAAAATTTGATTTATAAGGCTTTCAGATATTGGTTGTTTTCTCATCGTAGAATTTTTGTTTGATATATTTCTAACAAATGCCCAAATTTTTGCGATCGGTGTGTTTTTGTTAAAACTGCTAACAAATTTTTTTCAGCATTCCTGTTGCTTTTGTTCAAATAACAGTTTGCTTCTAGCTTGAATATTTTTGAATTGTAGATAATTCTCTAAGTTTGTAGTGTTTTTGTACATTTTATAAGCGTTCTTCCGTTATAATTTGAACACAATCATTGTCCAACCAAAGGGGGTTTGACACTTTTTTAGATCCGCCGGTGCGAGATTTCATAGAATTGGATGCTGATTTATTTATTATTTCTAGAAAAGATTCTGATGAATTCATATCAATAATTAGGAGGTCAATTACTATGCACTCCTGAAAAAGCTCCCAATCGGCAGAAGACTCTATCCATTTTCTTGATGGTAATACAGGAGATGGGATATATTGTCAGGATAAAGAGATTAGTATAGGAAAATGATCAGATCCTAATGTATCCTCTATTATACTCCATTCTGAATAACTCATCAAACTAGGTGAAACTAGGGTAAGATCTATTGGCGAAGGTCGTTCGTTAAACCTACCAACTTTTGTTGGATTGCCATCATTCAAAATAATTAGATTTGTTTCATCTATAGCGTCTATAGATCGGTTACCTTGTGTAGTGTCGAGTGTAGATCCCCAACGACTGTGATGACAGTTTAAATCAAGGTATACAATAACATCACCCTGAGTCTGCAAGAAAATATGTTCCCAGTCTTTCGTAGTCGCTTGTATGTTAGGAGGCTTATAAACAGAAAGTATAGATATCTTAAGGTCATTCAGATACACTCCACAAATCTCTATTTTGGAATTGAAATTTTTACGGAGAACTATTTCTAAGAATGATAAGTGGTCTCGGACACCACCAAATCCGTCAGTCCTGCCAACGTGTACAAAATTGTACCCGTTTACATAAAACGTTTTATTTGGTGATAACCAAGTCTCATTTAGAGCAATTAGTTCGAATCTAATAGTTGAACCAGCTAAATAGTTCAAAAGGTTAGATTTATTTTTTATTATTGAATTATAATTCCATTGAATTATATTTAAGGTTCTAATAGAATTCAACATCATTAGAATCAGGTAAAGAATTTATAATTGTTCTAATTTCGTTTTGTATTTATTGAAAAATATCCCAGTCTGGCAGAACTAAATTAAATTTTTTAATAAGATGTTCGGAAATGTGAGGAATTTTATGTAAAATTTTGATTTCTAGCTTTTCTCTGTATGACTGGAAATAATCCTTATGGAGATTAGGCAAAACAGAATTACTAGTTGTGGCCTGAGATTTGAAGGTAGGGTTTTTTTTAACTATAAGAGGAGAAATGGCCTTACGTTTTTTAGGAGGTTGAGACTGTGGACGTGTTACTTTTACTACCTGAAGGATTCTCACTATCTTTGTCGTCATTCAGATGTGGGAAGTTGGTGAGGTTGTTTGATAAATTGTACCTATTGTCTGAGGTAGCTTGGGTTATTAACCATTGATTCCGCTTCTTTAAATGATATATTATATTCAGACATGGTTTTTTTAACCTTTCATTGATGCTGGTACTAGGGACATTCTTATGAGACAGACTTATGACCGTTTTGTTCGTAATATATATAAAATTCGTCAATTTTACATTCTACGCCGTCTTGAACATCATAAATTTGTCCACATTTTATACATTTGTCAGTGGTACTTTTGCAATATTTTTTAGTATGTCCATATCGAAGACATTTGTAGGACTGCACTACTGGATAAACATAAGGTGCTACTACGAACCGAACTAAATCAATTTTAACTGAACTAGGTAAAGAATTTCCTAAAAATCTAACAATTACCATTTGTCTAGGTACTTTTAACGTCTACGACTTTATTATCGCTTTCAATATTTTCCAATATATATTTTTCTTTTAAAAATGTATTAACTTCCCTAATTACGCCTTTTTTATGATTGAAAAAGGTCGGAATATATGCTATCAATTTGTTATCTTTCATTATTTCATGTCCAATAATTGAATTTGCGGTATAATAGTTTTTAAAATAATTTTCACTCTATTTCTACCGACTAACTTAATATCTACAATATCATTTTTTAAATTTCTTTCATTGAAAAGATAATGACCTACCTTAACTGCCGAAATACGAATACTTGTTTCTCAAGGTTCAACGATAACATCCAGAATGTAATGCTGTCTATTTGGGTAAGAGAAAATTTTGAAATCCGATACAGTGAACACTTACGAGCATACACATTAAAACAACCAGATGAATCCCATTACGCGAAACATCTACTTGACACCAACCATTCATTGACACCTAACACAGAACTAGAAGTACTACATATTTGTGATAAGAAACAAGAACTGGATTTCCTTGAAGAGTTGGAAATTAGAAGACACTTAAGAAACCCACAATATGAAGTCGTCAATGAACAGATAAATCTAGGAAGTTCTCCACTATTAAACTGTCTTCTTAAGTGATAATTGTGAAGTTCAGCAGATATAGTTTTCCTGGTTTTCTATATCATTGCACAGTTATACTGATCTTAATTGGAAAAATGATATCCAGGATATCATCATAGGGCTAATAATATCTAAGCTTCAATATTCGTAATATCACATCTTCTTCTTTTTTCTATTAACATATATTAAGTCAATCACAAGGTATAGCCAAAAATAACTACAAATCATCAGGTAGGCATCAAATAAAATGTAACTTCTGTCATTCTGACGATGATATTCAGTTATCGAAACAATTGTCAATTTCTTAGAATTTTCAACATTTTTCATTATATTATGGAATTAGCTAGAAACGTTGAGTTTCATTCAAATCACTAATATTGTACTTTTTATTTATTTCAATGTCCATTTAGCAGGAGGGTCGTGTTGAGATGGGGGCCCTCCCCCATCTGAATCTTCAGTCATAATAATATAAAGGAATTAACTTACCCAATGCCAAATATTTTATTACTTATACTAACAAATTGACAACTAGTCAAAGATAATTTACTGTACTATTTAAAGATACACCATACAAACCAACTATTCTATTCGAAGGTTCGAACGGTACTGGACATGAATGTCAATAAAAATATCCAATAAACTCACGAAAAAGTTTGGAGATTAATACCCATACTTTTTAATATATACATAGAACAAGCTCCATATTAGACAAATGGTATATATTCGGTTTACAAGCAAAACACACTAACTCAGATTTTTTCATTTTTGTCTTTCAACATCATATAACTTGATTTTTCCACTCTATATACTAGTGAAATCCAATTAGCCCTCTAAGAATTATAACCTTATTTTAAAATTATTTTCATATTCAGTAAGTCTATCATAGCAACATTATTTTGTGCGTAGATTAGAATTTCACTATATTTTTGATATAATATTATCTCTACATACTTACAAGAAGACGTTGTGATATAAAAAACAATGATAGTTTTTAACCGTAAATTTATAAAGAAATAATAGGTGAATATTAAAAATTATCTCAAAAATGCCCTTTTTGACTAAGTGTATGTCGACGATATAATCTGCGGTTAGATTACATTAACTTCTTTTCGCGGAAGAGTAATTTATTTTTTAACAATATGGTAAGAAAGCTAGTAGAGAAGATTGAAATTTTTGGCCTTATAATGAATATGAATAGGACTGAATATTTATTCACAGGACAACAGGTTGTCGATTTAAATCTGGAAAATTATTTAAAACTGTCAAACTATTGAATATTTTGGATCAGTTGTTCTCTGGGATGGTAGTTCTTTGAGGGATATAGAATTGAAAAATTCTGCGAAGAGAACAAGCAACCAGAACATTACATGGATTGATATGGAACAAAACACATACCAACGAAAAAAAAACAGAATTTTTCAAAGTATATTCCAAAATAATCGCATATCCCTAAGAAATTGATAAATCGGACCAGAATGATAATGGTAGAGTGTGAATCACATGTAGGCGAAGACTGGTTACAGTGACACAAAGGGTACAGTGTAACAAAGTAATTAAAACTTCAATAATTAATTTGCTTGCTTTTCATAGTCATTGCACTGTATTTAACAAATGCATAAGCTATGCTGAGAATGCGATAAACTCCTTCTAGGATAGGTGAAAAGTAAAGAGTTTGAGTCTGACATCTGTTTTATGGGAGTTTTCTGTTTCTTTCAATTTATGGGCATATAAGTTGTTTGAACGTGGATTTGTTTATCTTGGAGTAAAATTAATATTGCTGGGGGAGATTGATTGGTAGGATTTCGAAATCGATGGCCCCAAATACCTATCAGAAAACGAGACGCTAACAGCTTAGATAGATGTTCTAGTTTAAATAGAACTACTTTGACAACGTTTTTCGACAATGTGTTTAAGGTTTATGCTAAATTTCAAGGTGAGGAGCTCAACGGAAATATGATTGATAATTTAGTTAACACTACTCTAAAAACTGTACATCATTCTCATATTGTATCAGCCATGAAAGACACAAAACAAGTAGGACTTATAACTTGGGGAGAGAGATAAAACGTATTGTTGTAATTACTGTGCTCCCATTTATAGTGGTCCCTCGAATCAACTTCAAAACGCCCATGTTATTAGAGTCTCGTCTAGAAACTGGTGCCAGTACTCCCAATCGGGATGGATAAATTTCGAAACCATTATGTGTACTGAGACTTATTACCAAACATACTAAATGTAGTAAAGAGAATCCTGTAATATTATTTATATATAGCCATGAGTCTCACAAATAAATCGACAGCTTTAGATAACTGTAGACAAATTGAAATCACTATACGAGGATATATTGAAAAATTCTTAGCCTACTATAAAACCAAACAAAATTTCAATGTCAAAATATTATGTTACTCAACATATCCTCTCTTAATTGGATACATTTATTACAGTGAACCTGCAACGTCCCTAGACCTTCAAAAAAATGTTTCTTCTTGCTCTGCAAACCAGACCTCCACAGCTTTTATTACCTCCTCGTTGGAAGAAAATGTACGACCTTTTAAATTTTTTTTTCAGATAAGGAAAGAGATGATAGTCGGACGGAGCCAAATCTGGTGAATAAGAGGGGTGTTCTAGTAATTCAAACCCTGAATCACGAGTTTTTTGCATGGCAACATGAGATTTGTGTGCAGGGGCGTTGTCCTGCAAAAACAAAACACATTTGGATAGCCTTCCGCGTCTTTTCTCTTTAAATTTTTCCCGTAGAGTTTTCAGTAATGTCGAATAGTAATCTCCAGTTATTGTTCTACCCTTATCCAAAAAATTAATCATGATCACTCCATGGCAATCCCAAAAAACTGAAGCAAGAACTTTTCCATCAGGTTTGTGGAAACGAAACAGAATATCGCCATTCCGTCGATTGTTGCTTTGTTTCTGGAACGTAGAAATGTACCCAAGTCTCATCCATAGTAACAATTCGGTTCAAGAAGTCAACATCGTTTTCAAACCGAACACAGATCGAACACGGTGCTGATACCCTTGCACGCTTTTGGTCAGCATTCAAACATTTGGGGATCCATTTTGCAGGAATTTTTCTCATGTCCAAATTGACGTGAACTATATGGTGAACGCATTCGTATAAAATATACAGTGCTTCAGATATCCGTTTTAGCCCAATCCGACGGTCTGATAAAATCATGTCATGAAATGCATCGATATTTTCGGGGACTGACACAGAAACTAGCCTTCCCGATCGGTCATTATCTTCAATGGAAAATATACCTCTTTTGAAGCTTACAGTCCAATTTTTCACGGTCGCATACGGAGGATATTGATCACCAATGTTATTAAGCATATCTTCGTAAATCTGCTTACCTCTTAACCCTTTTAAATACAGGTACTTGATGATAGCACGATACTCCAATTTTTCGATTTTCACAGTTTCGGTGGACTTCTTTTTTCTTTTAATTTATTGCGTAGCTCTGGTTTACTTTTTTGACGTCAAACTTTACACTGACACTTCTAATAAGTTATTATTCGTTGCTATGGTAACGCAATATTTTGTTCATGCATGGAACTGGTCTAGACTAACTAGACACTAGACACACCTAGCAAATTACAGTCATGGGATAGATCTGTTTTTAAATCTTTGAAGGTTAATCATAATGCTACTTGCAATGACAGAACTATTCATTTTACGAAGTTTTGGCGTTATTTGGCAAATCTTACCCAACGACAATCTCATCAGAAAATATCATTAACGGGTTTAAGTATACAGGAATTCAGTATCTAGATCGCAACGTTTTCAATGATGATGACGATAACTTAAGTTCATATGTAACTGATCTACATCCAGCTACTTCGAGAGAAAATAAAAGATCTAGTATAGGATTATCGCCACAACAATTGTCAAAACACCAATCCGAGTCTACTGATTTGTCGCCCCTTCCATCATCTTCTTAAGTATTGACTCCCATTCCATCAACTTCTAGAGAATTGTCGCCGAATGACGAAGGATAGGAAAACTCAAGATTCGATATAATAAAATACTGGAAGCTGAAAAGTACAATTATTACTAAAGACATCAAAATATTTTACACCATTTTGTTATTTCCCTTATTCAAATAATATAAAAATCGATCACCCTGTACCTCATCAACGACAAAACTTGTCACATATTTATGTTCATGAGAACTTTTCGACCTGTAAACACTCTGTATTCACCAGTTAGAATGTATCCATTACCAACACTATTCTTTTATTGTTTTAGTATATTACTTCTCCAACAAATATTTCTGCGAACATAACTCTGGAAAATGACAATTTGTTTTCTACTAAAATGATTTACGTCTACGAAACTTCTCACAAATTTTATTGTAGAGAAAACGCCTTATAAAATAATTTTTGCTATGAATCTTTCTGTTATGTCTTTTCTCTCCTTCGTGATCAGTCTTGAGTGAAAAGGTCGAATTTTAGGAAAAGACGAAGGTGTAGCTTTTAGTCGAAGATCATTAATACAGAATGCGGTGTCTATATTTTCAGAGTTTCCAAAGAATTATGGATTAAATATCATGAAGAGAATCAGTAGCAGTTCGTTAACTATACACAGTAAAAAATGAAGGTAAATTTACATGTAGTTTACATAAGAAATAGGTAGAACTGTAAATGAAATGTAAATGTTAGTGTTTTGAATGAAACTCACGGTTTCTAGTTAATTCCACAATATAATAAAAGTTATTGAAAATTCTAAAAAATTGACAATTGTTTCGATAAATCAATATCATCGAAACAATTGTCAATTTTTTAGAATTTTCAATAACTTTTATTATATTGTGGAATTAACTAGAAACCGTGAGTTTCATTTAAAACACTAATATGAGCAGATTCCACGAAGTAAGGGTCGAGACAGTTAATTTCATTGAAATGTAAATGATTATTGTACACTGGATTATAAGCGAAATTACATTGTACATGTACTTTGTGGTTATACACACATTTTTCAATTTTCCTTCAAGATTACATATCATTTGTACGAAATATATGTGGACAATCCATCACTCTGAAAATATTTTATTTTATCTTGTGAATTTCAACAAATACTATGTGAATTTCAACAACTACTTTGAATTTCAGAAATTGTTGTAAATGTACATGACGCTTAGACGAATACTTCAGTGTAACTTCACTCAAAATAAATCAAACTTTCTTTTTTATGTAGTTTTCAAGTAAAATCATATTATGCCTGTAATTTTACAATGTGCATATAATTATACTTATATTTTTTAATAATTTTGTAACTTTACAGATAATTTGTATATAATATTTGTGCAAAATCTGAAATGATGTGGATACATTCTTTTAAAATCTAAATTTTGACAGTGAACATGCGACGTCAAAAAATATTGTGAGTATACAGGATATTTTTGTAAATAAAGAAAGAATAAAGAACTTTATTAAAAATTTATTATAAAATTTTGTAATTCAAATATGTGTGGATTCTAAACAATGTGAAACTATATTTATTCCTCAAAACTCATCTTTTGACAAAAGAGAAAAAGTGATACGGCTGAATATGCGGTTTTTTCGAAAAAAATTTGCCGGAGGTATGGCATTGCGTTGCCCCTTGAAAAGTTTGAAATTAAAAATGAACATCCCCTTTACATAAACTAGTGAAAATAATTATAAAAAGTTGTAAACATTTTTCCCTAAATACTGTGATTTTTACAAAATCCGTGTAAGGGAATTATACCATTAAAGTAATTATACACATAATCAACCTAAAATCACATGAGTTGCGTAATTATTACATTATATGTGTGACCCTATACCCCACGTGATTGATTAAAACCAATGAGAGACGATTTCTGTTACCGACAAAACAACAGCGGATGTCTTTGTTAATTTATGTGATAGTTTGCAGACGAGTTTCACGTGAGTTTTATTGTTTTACAGGACAAATAATTTTAAGGTAAGTTTCTATTATTTCTCAAAAATGTATGGTCATTTCAATGAACAAAAAAGCAATTTTATGGCATTTTCACAGACTGACCAATGTCGATATAGGTTCTCTTCCAACCATCATGATAGTGAAATTAGAAAGGTCTCAGTTGTTTGCAAAAAATCAGAAAAATATGAGAATTCCAGAATGCTTAGAAAATCCAGTCCATGAATCCTTATATACAGGGTGTCCCGGGACTAATGGGAAAAAAGTCGGGAGCGTATAATATGAGCTAAAATAATGTTAGTACTTCATATAAACTTTTTCTATGCAGGCCCTCGTTTTCGAGTTATAGGCCTCCAAAGTTTTAATTTTGAATTTGGTTTTTATTTTTAATTTTTGTACTAGTTATTTGATTTTTATAAAATTTACGGCAAAGATATAATGTATGTGTATGTTTATTTTGGTAAGGTAATCAGATTTACAGTGGTGCATTGAAGCCAGGGACGAACTACTTGCAATGGTTAGTGATTCAAAAATTTTGCAGGGATGACACACCCTGTATGAAATTATCGAATTTCACTTCCCCACACATTGAGCTAACGAAAAGATACTCTTGTTGGAATTCGATAAAATAAGCCGTTTGGCTAATATTTACAGTTTTATTCATGCACTACGTACCAATTTACGCATTCACAATTTTTATAAGTACACAACGAGGTAAAACGTAACTTATTAATAGATGTCCAAGATTTACCTACAGTACTACAAAAAAATAATAGCAGAAGATGAAAAACATTAACGACTTATTAATTCGAAAGTTGGTAAAAACTTTTTATAAATGTTTTTACCGTTTATCAAGTTACCATAGGATTAGTTGTCAAACGTTGTGTAGAATAGTTCGTAGTCAGTACTTGTCAATAATTCCTTAATTTAACAGTTACAATGGCAAAATTCGCTCTTATCGAGTACGCAGATATGCATCTAATGTATGGACTGGCTTCTCGAAACTGTTTAGAGGCCAGAAGGCTTTATGAAGAACATTTTGCAAACAGAGCATTGCCAGACAGACGAATGTTTGAGTGTATTGATCTCAGGTTACGAGAAACAGGTATGAATAAGTAAATGTAATTTTCTATGTATACAAAACAAAATTTCTAATTTTAGGAATATTTTTGCCAAAAAAAAGTGGAGAAGGTCCAGTACGAAGCATACGTACTGTGGCAGTTGAACAAGACTTGTTAAATGCAGTTGATAATGAACCATCAACGAGTTTTCTAAAAGTATCAAGATAACATAACGTCTCGAAATTAGTTGTTCATCGCATCCTAAAAGAACAGCTGTTATATCCTTTTCACATGAAAAAAGTACACAGTATGACAGTGGCTGATTATCCTGCACGGCTTGAGTATAGCCAGTGGTTTCTGCGACAACAACAAGCAGACAATACATTTATTAGTAACGTTCTCTTTACGAACTAATCCAGTTTCACCAGAGATGGAATCATAAATTCTCATAATATGCATTTATGGGATGATGTGAATCCACATGGCATTATCCAAACTAGGAGCCAGCATAGATTCATGGTTAATATTTGGGCAGGAATAGTTGGCAATCATTTGATAGAGCCATATACTTTATTGACGGTACTTTGACTGGTCAGAGATATTTGGAGTTTTTGCAAAATTAGTTATGGAACCTGTTTGATGATGTGCTACTACAAACTCGTAGGAATTTATGGTTCATGCATGATGGGGCCCCTCCTCATTTCAGTTTAGATGTACTACAGCATTTACACACAAGGTTTCCTAATAGATGGATTCGTCGTGGAGGCCCTTTTCAATGGCCACCGCGATCAGGAGACGTTAATCCTATGGATTTCTGTCTCTAGGGTTATCTCAAAAGTAAGGTATACGCAACACCTGTGCAAACAAGACAAGATTTAATAGACAGAATTGTGTTACACTGCAATTTTATTAGAAATAATGTGAGATTGCTAATTCAATTGCAAAGAAACAACCTTTGTAGACTTAGAATGTGCGTGGAAGTGGGAGGAGCTCATATTGAACATTTATTAGAATAACGTTAGTTTTTGTTGTTGTTTAGGAATAAGTATTAGTCTAATGTTTTATAACTTGTGTTTTTTGAGGTTTTCTTAATGGTTTATTAATGTTATGTTCGTAATTTTGATTAAAAGGAAGTAAATCCTGGACATCGTATTAATAAGTTGGATAAGGTGGATTTGTACGTAGTGCATTAATAAAACTATTATCCAAACGGCTTATTTTATCGAATTCTAACAAGAGTACCTTTTCGTTAGCTTAATGTGTGGGGAAGTCAATTTCGATGATTTCATACAGGGTGTGCCATCCCTGCAAATTTTTTGGATCACTAACCATTGCGAGTAGTCCGTCCCTGGCTTCAAGGCAGTACTGTAAATCTGTTTACCTTTCCAAAATAAACATACACGTATATTATAGCTTTGTCGTAAATTTGATAAAGATCAAATAACTAGTACAAAAAATAAAAATAAAAACCAAATTCAAAATTGATACTTTGGAGGCCTATAACTCGAAAACGAGGGCCTCCATAGATAAAGTTTATATGAAGTACTAACATTATTTTGGCTCAGATTATACGCTCCTGACTTTTTTCCCATTAGTCCCGGGACACCCTGTATAATGGCGATACACTTTAAGGAAGATATTTCTCACCTCTATAGGGATATTAAGGTAAACGAACATTACTTTCACTATAATTATTCCGTAATATGAAAGCTGATTCCTATTTAAATAAAATAATATAACAATAGTTTAGTAATACTATAATTTTTTTTTCAGGAAGATTCAAGAAATGATATGAAAATTGATACTTTGCCATCTTGCATAATCAATATAGATAAGTGAAGTAAAGCAATAAACAAATAAACAAAAAAAATTGTAAATTAAAGCTTCTTGAACAGCTGATATCCATCAACTATAACATTTAAGTCTTTATTTTCAATTAGATGGTTAAAAAGTAACAATTAGGAAATAATTTATTTTTCAACTTTCAATATATTTTTTAATCTAAACTATTTCACATAAAAAACGCAATTTTAAGAACCAATATACTACGGTAGAAAAATACTAAAACTCGAAATTTTTATAAATTTTTTATGGAAGAATTCCTTATAAAATGTATTCATTTTAAGAAAAAGAATGGAGCTTTTTCTCTTCACAAAAAGTTTAGTTTATTGATTTAGATTGATTGAAATCAATTCGACAAAGAACATTTTAAAATACAAAGTATATTGGGTTATTTTATTCGAGATAGTGACGTATAGCTAAAAAAATATATCTTCCTAAATTTACGTTTTCCCTTGAAGTTTGTAATAACAAAATATTCTGCCCCATTTATTTTGCTCGTGTAATTACACTGAACTCAACAAAAAATGTACAAGGTCTGGCGAAACTTCGCGTCATAGAATTGTACAGTAATTGTAATTAATAAATGTTTGCCATCACTTTCCATCTTTCCATTAAACTGTAGGCGATACTAAAACAACTTTGAACTCACGTTGTAACTAAACTAAAGCTATGACAAATGTGCGACTAAGTTTCACTGGATCGATAAATCTGATATAATTTAACCTATAAATTGGTTTTTAGAGGGAGGCTACGAAATCTTTCTCGCAAAGGTACCAGTTATAGTTGATTCAAGTTTTCCAGAAGCACTAAAGTTTTGCTTCGCGCTTTCTTTAATTCATAATCTAGAATACCCGAAAGAAATTTTGTGTGTTCTAGAAATCATTCAAATATATTTTTCGAAGATTCACCCATATGAAGGAACTAAATAAAAAAAATCAGCAACTCAAAAAAAATGTGATTTCTGTAACTAACTTAATAACCAAATCCTCATAAGCTTTTTGTCACGATAACTAAGGAAATGTATTTTTTCAAAGAGTTTTCATATTTATTTTACGTTTTATACGTATTTATTTAGTATAGTTGGGTATTTGTTGCTTGGTAGAGAATGATGAACTTTCTGTTTCTCTATACAGTTTGTCCAAACTTACTATAGTTGATAATATTAGGGAGATATTCGATCAGATATAAAAAAATATCTAATATTGAATATGATTCTACTAACATTTTTAAGAATTTCTTGTGTTCGCCAAATGCTGTGTAATAAATTCTATTTAGTCTCAAAAATGTTTTTTCAAATTTCGATTTTTATTAAAATGTGCAATTATTAGAATAATAAAAGTAATAATATTAGATCATAATTTAAGTTTTTTACTGTATCCATATTAAAACTATATAATCAATAATACATGTTTGTCACATTAGAAATATCAACATTTCATTCGAAAACTTAATTTGGGCACACTGTATATACCTATGTTAATAATTAGATACTTAGAAGGCGCCTCCAGATATTTGATTAATAATTTTATTTATGTATTGAGTTTATTTTTTAAGTATTTCATAAATTGTGAATTTATATATTTCATTTCAATAAATTTTTTTAATGGTAGACATTGTTTCCTATTACCTAGTTTAAGAGATTTACCTTTTATAAGACAATTTGCTACACTTAAACTTTCTAATTTCAGAAGTTTAAGGAGAATGTAAGGTCGATTTATGTACCGTATTTGAATTAATAAATATTTGGAATATTTAATATTTCAATTTGAGTAATAACGGAATGTCAAACTTTTTAATTTTTCAACTGTTGTGGATGTGTGAATTTTGACAGAAGACAGTTAAAAAATTTCACATTCCGAGATTACTAAAATTAAAATATTAAATATTTGAAATATAGGATACATGAATGGACCTTCACATTATTTATGTAAAACTAAATTACATTGATACTATGAAATTCACACATTTTAGGTAAATTCACATCTTCAGTGTATTACTTAAAATTCCTAGTTGTATAGTTATAGGGGAAATTTACATCAACCATGTAAAACAAAATTACACTGATTTTGTAAATTTCATATAGGTATTTTAGGAAAATTCACCTCTTTAGTGTATTACTAAAAATATCGAGCTTTACATTTATACAGGAAATTTACATCAACCATGTAAAATAGAGCCACATATATATCGTAAATTTCACACAAATTTAGGAAAGTTACATTTTTAATGTATCGGTGAAATTATTTAATTTTACAAATATTTACAAAATCTACATTAATCATGTAGAATGAAATTACATAATTCCTGTGAATCTTGCATATAATTCCAGGAAAATCACATATTTAGGGTATTACCATAAACATGACAATTTACAATAATTAAGAGAATGTACACTTTTTCTGTAACAAAACATACAGGGATGGCGTGAAGTTCACACATACCTACGAGTAAAATTCACTTGTTTAATGTAATTATTTAATTACATGGAAAATTTGCTTTTACAACAAAAATGTACATTATGGGTAAAAAATTATTTCTATTCAGAATCGTTTCACATTTATCCTGTGAATAACAAATTACCACAAAAATGTGATTTTATATTATTACAAAGTTTATTTATAGTTACTTAAAATTGGTTGGTCACCAAAAAGCATGAACAAGAGTGTAAAATGTATTAAAGACTTTTTACTGTGTACGTTTTAAGTTAAGTAGAATGTAATATATTGTCTAGTTCCAAATATTATCGTTGCCAGTTGATAGTCAGCTCAATAAGTAATAACTGATTCAATCAATTATGTTATTCCGTGAACTAGTACATCAAGCAGAAACTGGAATACGAAAATTGGAGCTGCAAAATTATCAGGTGGTAAATTCTAATAAATGGTGGATGATATTCATATTTTTGGCGGCTGCGCTGGTAAATAAAAAGATTTTATATTATAATAACTTAAAATCCACAGTTTGATTAATTTCAATGATTAATGTCCAAATGTTGTCATAATTATCATATGTTAACCAACTGAGCTCAATAACAATCTTTAGAATTGTTCAATGTGGTAATTAATTAGAAAATAGTGATGATGTTTTGGTTCCATAAGCGATATTTAAAGGTGGCTGCTTCAAATTTGAACTTCTTTTGTCGCTTGAAAATCCCTAGTTTTATGTTATCTGAATGAGGATTAAACTGAGGGTAAAAAAATAAAGAACTTGGGGGGAAATGCGGAAGATGCTGTAGTGGAAATATCTAGTATATCATAAAAGTATGTGCGATTGAACAAGAAATCTTATAAGTAGAAGTCAACTTACATCAAGAGAGACCAAGAGGAGTGAAAATAATGTAAGTGATTAGTTAGAGAATGTTCCGATGACTGACGTAGGTGGTGATGTTAAGAAATTGTATAGTGCAATAAATAAATTTTACGAATCGGTTGAAAACGAACCGAAGGAAAGTAGAGATGGGAGAGATACGAATCGAAAATTTGTAGATAATTTAAAATTATTGGAAGGAAAATGATAAAAATTTTAATTGATGCGGGGGCTAGTATGAGTTGTGTGTTTGCTGAATATTTAGAGAGCAGTGAAATTATGGATACTACCAAAAAAATAAATATTAACGGCATTTCAGATTTCACACTAACTCTAGACTCAGCGGACATCCAGTTCAGTATAAATTCTTTTGAGTTTACTCGAAAAGTTTCGATGACAAAAAAAAATCTATATATCCCTTAAAAAGGCAAGCGAATAAGTTACTGGTCCCAGGTAGAGAACTACCGAGGTGGTAAATTATTATTTATGGTCAAGTTAAGAAAACGGATGATTGTATAGTAGCTAACGAAGAATTATGTAAGGAGGTGTTTGTATCAAGAGTGATTATTAAGCCAGGAGCAAATGAGATTCCAAGTAATAGTCTCAAATGCGACGGAAAAAGAAGTTGAAGTTAGAAACTTTGAGCCAAAGAAGTCTCAAGTCTGTAGGTTTGAAAAAGAGATGACAAAATTCTTGATTTAGTTAATACACAGTCGTTAAATAAAGAAAAGAGAACTTCCATTAATCAGATTTGTGAAAAATATTTTTTATGTGGAGGGCGCTTACTTGTCTACCACTCACCTATGCTGTTAAGATTCATAATTAGATTTATACAGTTACTGTCAAGTATGTATGGCTATTTGACATTACTAGTTTTTTTACTTCAACTGTGTCAAATGTATTGTTACGAAACATCACGATGGTATAGGCCCTAAATTCGACCCTGTCTACGCCAGGTATGAAAGTTAAAACTATGGCGGACGCGCGGGGATTCTTAGAATTGATTACGATTATGACTATCTTATCTAGACATTCTTTTGTGACTAGTCTTATCTAGAAAATGCCAGAAAGCCAATTGTTTTTGTGTAAGCCGCAAAGAATACTCCGAAATAGGGAACAGTAAAGTGTTGATATAAATTGATAATTAAGTTTGTGTACATATAAATTAAATTTAAGTGAATAGTTAAGTGTATATAAATTAAGTGTTAGTGAGTACTTTAGTGTTTAAATAAATTCGTGAGTAGCCAGACCGTGTGTTTAAAGTTTATCCCACCCGTCTAACGTTTAATTTAATAAGGAAAACATTACATTGGTGTCAGGTGTGGGGTAATATAAATAAATTGCTACGTAAAAATGGCCAAGAGACTATGTGACTCGAAAGTGACTGAGTTAAGAGCAGAATTGGATGATTGTAAAATGTAAACGGCCGGTAAGAAAAGTGAATCAGTAGAAAGACTTAAAGTGGCACTGGAAAATGACGGCTTTGATCCAGAAACAGTTTTATCTAATGCTAACATGAACAAGAAGATTTCTGCCAAGGAAGAGAACATGGACGAGAAGATTTGTGATATGAAGAACGATATTTCTACAATGAAGAATGATATTTCGGCTAACATGGACGAGAAGAATATTATTATTATTATTCTTGAGTTTATCTCCGCACTTCTGTTGCTCTTCTCATCAATTACTATTCCCAGGTATCTGAATTAACTTGCTCTTTGAAAAGGGTAACTTCCCATATTTATAGTGGCTGTGTTATTTGTCTTCCTCGAAATTTGCATATATTTTGTTTTCTCTTGGTTAACTACCAGCCCTCTCTTTGCTGCCTCTTTTATTAAGTTCTTGGATGTATTTTATATATTATTTTCTAGGTTTTTTTTGTCTCTAGTAATTAAAGCTAAATCATCGGCATAGCCTATTATTTGTGTGGACCTTTGACTAATCATTCCCTTTATGTCTATTGCTTTAATCACTCCATCTAGGGTTATGTTAAAAAGAGTTGGAAACAAATTATCTCCTCGCCTTACACCTACATCAATGTTTATGTCTCCTGTATTCCCGTCTCTGGTTATCACCTTTGCAGTAGAATCCTTCATTGTCATTTTCACTAGTCTTATTAGTTTTTCAGAAATTCCTATGTTCCTCATATCAGATATTATCCATTCTCTGTCTACAGAGTCAAACGCTTGCTGAAAGTCAATGAATAATATACGTAGATCTATGTCATGCTCATAACACTTTTCAATAGTCTGTGTTAGTAGGTGTATGGCGTCTACCGTAGATCTTCCTTTTCTAAATTCCTGTTGATATTGACCTAATATGGGTTCAGCTTGTTTATTTAGTTTTATTTTTATTACATTGGTTAATATCTTGTATGTAGTAAGCATCATTCTCCTGTAATTCTTGCATTTGGATGGGACTCCTTTTTTGAAGATTATATATGTCCAATACTCCACTCGTTTGGCATGCGTTCTTCTGCCCATATATACATAATCAGGTCATATATTTGTTGAAGTAAGGCTTCTCCATGTTGAATTATTTCGTTATTTATATCATCTGGACCTGCCGCCTTGTTTGGTTTGATTGTGTGAAACAACACACCATCTATAAATTCCTCGAAAGAGGGTCTGTACTGATGTTCACCGATTTCTCCCTCCGTTACTGTTTCGTTATAATTTTCGTCCATGATATGATTGTTTAAATAGCTAGTTAAATTGTTCAGGATTACTTTTGGAAAGTTTTCAAAAAATACCAAAGGATTGGATCATTTCATTAATAAACTACAAAGAGATTTAACCAAATTTTCTAATTTTGTTAGGAATGAAAAATACTTAAGTTCCTCGCTACCATTAGTAAAAATTTTCAAGACATATTTTGTGAAGTCTCCTAAAAATTCTAGAGGATTGTATCGTTGCAATAATAAAATACATAGAAAAATAGCTATGTTTTCGAAAACAAATTATATTGAACAGTCTCGCCCCCTCTTAAATAGCTAGTAAAATTGTTCAGGATGAATTTTGAAACGTCTTTATAAAATTCTAGAGGTTTCGATCGTTGCAATGAGAAACTACATAGAAAATTAGCGAAATATTCGAGTTTCTTGGGAATAAAAAATACACTCTCCCTTCCGTTTATATAGTTAGTGAAATTGTTCAGGTTATATTTTGGAAGGTCCCCAAAAATTCTAGAGGATTCGATCGTTGCAATAATGAACTACCTAGGGAAAATATTCTACTAGACTAGTGGCTTTGTAAGCTGAATAACATGGACTTTTTTTGTTTCGGGTTCTTTAATACTTAATTCGCTCCTGGAAACCTGGATTGTGCTGGTATTTTTTGCTGTCTCATATCAAAATGTAATCATATTAGTTGGATACTCCATATTTTTCTTTATTATGCAATACAAAACAATATATAATTAGCGAAACTCGTAGGATGCCTAAAATTTTATTGTGAAAATCTACTTACAATTTTCTGTTCTGGAGTATAACGATATCCAGCACTCACTTTTCAGCGTAAAAATGTTCACAGTTCATTATGAGCCCATTTTTCAATATCCAAAAAACTTTTCTGAAAAGTATTAGATAATAAGCTCAGAGAAACTTCCTTGGACTTTTTCACACAAAAATCTCCATTTTATAACCTCTTTATTATACAAAATAAATCTACACTCCCTAATCCTTTATCATGAAGAAGAATTCCCCCTGATTATCAACAATGACATCAAAACTTTCTGAAACTCCAAAATATTCCCGCAAAAAGATACTCAACTCTACTCCATTTTTTGTGATCCTTGACACTTTCCTCGCTTTCAAACATTTCCAAGCTGGTGTATCATGTAAAAAGTATGTCTTCTTTAACCTTCAGGCAATCAGGATCGTAATAGCGGTATTTTAATAAAATGTATTCAGATCAGTGAAGTAGAAAAGGTGCTACCTCCATAATTCAAATATAATATATTTTTAGTAAATTGAAGTACGTAACAGAAGAAGTGATGCATACATTCTTTATAAGCCAAATAAACAGTAAGTTGGAAAAATACTGGACCTGCTCGACTTTTCATTTTGATTTACTATTTTCTTAAATAATAGAATAACCATTGAGGGATGGCATCACTGACATTAGTTTATTATTTTAACACTATATCTATGCGATTTTATAAGTAATCCTAGCCGCTTAACTAAACATAAAAAGTATTTCTTGCTATTTTTGTTGTTATTTGGCGTGAAAAATGTCATGAATATCTATATACAATTCCGTAATATTAATCTAATTTATCATATACCCGTATTTACCAAACTGTTTTGTTGAAATGCGTTCAACTGAAAGTGAGAGAATTGGAATTTTAATGATGATTGATGTTGGCGATAGAATGAGGACTCTACTCGAAACGAAATGCAACCATATCGTGAACTCAATCTACGGTAAGCTGAATAGAAAGGAAATACAGAGAATTAGGGCACGTGAGAGATGCACCGAAGCAAGGTAGACCTACACTTAATGAAAATATTCATCAAGATGTAATTTTGTCGACAATATACTATCCACACTATAAAATAGGGGAATTATTCAGGGATTTGGATAATGGAAACTCTTTAGTATCGAACATTTTAAAAACAGCGGAATAGCATCCTTTATGAAGTACGGCTCATCAATGAGTTCGCTGAAGTTGACTGTGATCGCAGAAGTGTATTCTGTGAGTACATGATAAATCAAAACGGATGGGGTGGTGTTGTTAGAAATACAATGATTGGTCCATGTTTTTTTATGAAAAATTAACAGGAGAATTGAATCTGGATTTTCTACAAAATATGTAGAATAATTGCTCATTTGATATCCAAATCGCCAACAATTTAGACCGCAGAGGGAGACCAAAGGGTGTTGTGACAATTTTTACTATAACTACTATATCTCAGTCAAGAAATACTCTACGTCTATGAGTTGTATAAGTCAATGTAGCTCAATCTATACTCTTTTAGAAATAATCATCAGAATGAATGAAAGTATTAAGGTTAGTGAGAAAATTTAGAAAAATAGAAACTACCTCACGTGTCACAAATCTTCTAATACCAAGGTAAATTATGTCACTGATGTATTGAGACTATTTATTGAATAAGAAATACCATTATAGCTATTAATGATAAATAAATAACATATTTCTTTGGAACAAAGTTGTTTATTCATTATTTGGTATGATTGTATATATTAAAATAACATATAACATCCAGTAGAATTTGACTGCTTAAATGACAAAATAAGGGAAAGTGTTAGCACGATGTAGTACAAGAAATTGAAGAAACAAGAACAAAAACTTGAACACACACAACATAGAATTCAATCTCTAAACATCATGAAACTGTAAGTACTGACATACCACATTTTGCACCACTATATGAAAGCCGTTCAGACACTGATTTTTCAAATCGTCGGCTTAGAGTGTAAACCTGCTAAATACATTTTTCACCGTTATCATGTTTTTTCTATCATTTAAAAGAGAAAAAAAAATACAAAATCTAGAAAAACAGCTTTTGTCAATTTCCGTTTTAAATTGATAAAAACGCGAGATGAGTAAAACAGTCAAATCCATAACTAAAGTGTGCAGCTAAATCCACCTTAATTGGTTTTCGATGTCGGCGTGTGCTCTTGCAAAAATTACTCAGTTCGGTGTTACTGGTATAAACGAAGGTTTTAGAATTATTGGAACATTGAAGAGGTATGTATTTTTATTGTTATCAATCAATCAATATTACTTTGCGTAAACTATAATGAAAAATGACTATTATTGCCATTGAAAAGTAACTTAACCTACAATTTGAGCAGATTGGAGTTTTTCTTCAAAGTAATTCATATAATTATTGTACTAATAGCAGGTATCATGTATTGTAATTAAGTATTAACATTTTAATAGTGTTTTGACTACTTCGATCGATATCTCACTTTCTTATCTGTTTGTTCAATTTTAGCTTCGTTCACATTCAAAAATGTGGGTTATACAATATATTTTTTATAATTCGCGTATAAAAGAGACTTCATTATAACATTGTCTACAGTGTCACAATGAAGCTCTTTGAACACTGTTTTAGTAGTTTTTAGTGTACAGTTGGTTATTGTATTTAGTTATATTTTTATTTGACATTTGACTTCAACCTTGACACAAATTATAAATAAAATGGTCTAGCGTTGCTCTAGCTAGCAAATGATTATATTAAATGTTCTTAAAGGTAAATAAGAATGATCTATATATTAAAAATATTAATGAATAAAGTACGCTAACGTTTATCTATCAATGATTTGTCAATTGTTTATTTTTATATTGTATAGGATCGATATATAGGTATACATATTGTTCGATTTTTGGGATAAACTGCCATATATCTATGTGAAGATGTATTACAGAAATAATTCTGTTCATGATATAATATAAATAGATCGCAAGAGCATATATGGAGAAGCTCTTATTTAAACCAATAATCATCCTCTGTTTGCTTAAATGAAAGTTTGTTTACAATTTACACAAATATTTGGTTATAATATGTCAAAAGTCAGAAGTGCCGAATAAAACCATCTGTGAGTCGACCAATTAGGAATCTACAGAATTGCCAACTTAACTTGAAACCACTCCTCCTGGTTTAAAAATAGGGATTATATGTAATTCTATTTTATTAAAAAATTAAATAAAAGCGAATTATAAAAAATATTGTGTAAAGCTTTTGCCACAATAACTTCCTGTTGTACTCGTGATTTGCGCAACAAGCCGCTTCACTCGTACTACGGAACGAGTCATTGTGAGTGAGACTTGTTTAACAAATAACTATTTTATATTTAGGCGGGATATTTGTATTCAAACATAGTTTATAATTTTATATTCACCTTTATTATTCTTATGATTATTATTCACATAACTTGTTAATTTTTGCTTTATTTTTCAGATGTCTTCAAGGATTCATTGGCGAAGCCAAAAAATCTTGGACTTGTCTAATACAAGTAAAGCACAAAATGAGCAAAAGAAGCCGGAACCATTTGAGACGGCAATTTCTGTATTTCAAAATGTGAAACTTGAAGACATAAATTTATCTAAAATGATATCTCATGACTTTAGCTCAAATATGATTAATGTTGAAAATATGATGCACACATTGCAACCGCTCTCTGCGTCCATAACAAATGAGGTAATATTGGAAGATATTTCTAGTATTCTTGTACCTAATAATACATCGACATTTTTTGATGCCACAGTGAATTTAAACATAAATCATGACGTTGTCACTCAAAATGTAGAACAAGAAGTTCAATTCAAAGACAGGAAAGTGAACCTTTCACCTTCAAACTCGCCCTTGTTCAGCTTGGTCAACTTCACAAGAGCTGATGAGCACTACCGTAACAAAATTCTGGTATCCGAAGATACTATCGAGCAGTGTACTTTCCAAGAAACTGAAAACAATCACTCTTTGCCAAGTGCTACCGATAGTATTGGTCCTAGTTCCTCAAACATATCCAATCAAATAGAAGATTTGATATCAAATGAAAGCATACAAGTAGGCATAGTACCGTATACAATTAATCCTGACTCGGAATCTGATCATGAAAACTATCCAGAGAAAAGCAAGAAAAGGAAGAAACGTATTCAGATTCAAAGATCAAATTGGTATGCCGATAAAACAGAAATTTGAGTGAAAAGGGAAAAAAGTATTATGGAAGAAAAAAGGAATAAAAATGGAATTACAAAATACCAAGGAAACCTAGAGTATTGGAGAATAGATGCGTCTTCAAAGAATTTTGGAGTTTGAGCTGACCAGAAAAAAAATATATGCTAATAGTCTTGTGATATCCATACCTGTTAAGCGACCAAGAGGGGGAGAAACAACGATAAAGAATCGGAAAGAACACAATCTTTGTTATATTATTTGAAAAAAGGAGATCAGCCAATCAAAGTATGTAAAATAATGTTTCTGAAAACTCTTGGTATCGGAAGATGGACAATTCCCAATTTAATAAAATAAAATAAAAATTGCACCTCTAAGCTATTTGAATTAGAACGCCAGGAGCTTAGAAGATTTTTAGAATCATTGCCAGCAATGGAATCGCACTACCGTCGTGCTAGTAGGCAAAAAAATTATTTGTTGCCCGAGTGGCGTTCAAAACGATCCCTATACGATTTTTATGTGGATGATTGGTGTAAGACACGCAAGTGCATGCTTTCTCCATCTGCAAGTTTCATGAAGAATTTGATGTCCTAAATCTCGGATTGTACTATCCTAAAAAAGATCAATATGAGATATGTGGTCTCTTCAAAGTTAGCAATAACTCTTAAGAAGACTACTTAGGACATCAGAGAAAGAAAGAAGAAGCCCGAGCAGAGAAAGAAAAAGACAAAGCTGAAGAAAGTTTTGTTTTTACAGTTGATTTGCAGGCAGTTCTCATGGCACCCAAATCAAAAATTAGTTGTTTATACTATAGAACGAAACTTCAAGTACACAATCTTGCATTTTATAATTTGAATAACAAAAATAGCTATTGTTATTTATGGAACGAAATCGAAGGAGGCTTAAACTCTGAAGAGTTCGCAAGTATATGGGTTAGCTTAATTGAAAATAGGGTTTTACTACAAAATAAATCAGAAAAACCTACTAAAATCATTTTTTATAGCGATAGCTGCACCTATCAAAACATCAGGAACTGTGTAATGTCCAATGCACTGCTATTAACGGCTATGAACCACAACATAATTATAGAACAAAAGATTCTAGAAGTTCGGCATACACAGATGGAAGCGGACAGCATCCATTCCTCTGTTGAGCGGGCTCTAAAAAACAAAAATATCAATGTTCCTGCGGAGGATATCTCTATTTGCAGACTGGCAAGTAAAAACCCCAGACGTTATGATGTAATGTACTTAAACCATGCTTTTTTTAAAAGCTTCGATGAAGTACATTTTTTTAGAAGCATTCGTCCTGGATGTGGTAAAGGTAACGCTACATTCCTGTGTTTTAAATTAAACCCAATGTTTCTAGCTAATTCCACAATATAATGAAAAATGTTGAAAATTCTAAAAAATTGACAATTGTTTCGATAACTGAATATCATAATATTCGGTTATCGAAACAATTGTCAATTTTTTAGAATTTTCAACATTTTTCATTATATTGTGGAATTAGCTAGAAACATTGAATTCAATTTAAAACACAGATATGAGTAGATTCCACGAAGTAAGGATCGAGACAGTTAATTTTGGTAACGCTAAAGTTACTGATATGAGAGCTCTTCAGTACACTCCAAACGGTGATGTATATTTCAAACTGAGAATCACCGATGAGTGGAAAATATTACCGCAAAGAAAATCACCGGCTATAATTGCCTCGCCTTTTGATGCGCTTCGAAATCAGCACCTAACAAAAAGAAAAATTACAAGGAGGATGTTTGATGACTTGCAATATTTGAAAAGCACTTTACCAGAGGACTACCGTCATTATTATAATTCACCTCATGATTAGTTAGTTACTACTCGTATTATGTAATTGTTGAAACTAATAATTAATGTAGATATGCCTAATCTAAGTAGTTACCTACCTGAAGTATAAATACTAGAACAATATTTTTTGTAAATTTTGAGAGAATTTTGGTTTTGTTTTTTTTGTTTGGAGAACTCATTATCCTCAATTGTTCATTCAGTATTAGAATTGAGTTTTGTGATAGTTTAGCTCTGGATTGGAAATATGTATCGATTCCTTATAGAGACTGAAAACTGTGTTCCTAATCTATGTGATTAAAATGTAGATTTTAAATACAGTGGCGAGCAAAAAATTGAGGTCACTTCAGAAATTGCGAATAATTTTAGCGTCAATATTGATAAGGACATAATAGTATTAGTAGGCGTTAAAGCAATTTTTCAGAGACTTGACAGCTGTCATCAGCTGTCATTCAATTTATTAGAGTACGACTTTTATGAAAAATGTGCCTCTGCGCTAATTAAACATTCACATTTCCCTTGCCTGTTTTCCAGTTTACTGTTGATTATTTGTGTAAAACTTAACGATTGCAAAGTGTAGTGATTTAACACGTCCATAATGTCTTTAGATCCGATTGTTGTGGCAATAATTGTTGCGCTGTTACAAGATGGTCGGGGGCAACTTGAAACTGCAAGAATTTTTGGTGCTAGTCTTTGTTGTGTGCAAAGGGTGTACCAGCGCTTTCTGGAGACTGACCTGATCACTAGAACACCAGGGTCTGGGCGAAAAAGAGTTACAACTCAACGAAATGACCGTTTTTTGGTGTCCATAAGTTTGCGGAATAGGACAGCACTGCGATTTCACTGCGAAATCAGTTGGGAGAAGTAAGAAATGTCAACGTTGGTGAATGGATCGGTGGAAGAAGAATTTATGCTGCTGGACTGGTATGCAGAAGAATGGCTACATGTCCCACGTTGCAACGCCAGCATCGGACTGCAAGATGCCATTTGCCAGAGATCACGTTCGTTGGAATGATCATGACTGGAGCTTTGTATTGTTCTCAAATGAGTGGCGTTTTTGCCTCACTGGGTCATATGGACGTCAGCGAGTGTGTAGAAGACCTGGGGAGATATGCTCAAGTTTGCATTGACGAGCGTCTTCCATTTTGCGGTGGATCAGTTACGGTTTGGGCGGGAATCACTGCACAAGCTCGTACAGAGTGTGTCTTCATAGAAAATGGCTCCCTAACCTCTCACAGGTACATTACGGAGGTGCTAGAAGACCATGTTATGTCTTTCATGGTGATTATGGGGGAACGTGGCATTTTTATGCAAGATATTGCGAGACCACATACAGCCAGAATTGTCAGGGAGCATTTGGATGAGGTAGAAATTAGGCGGTTTCACTGGTCAGTCCGCAGCTCAGACATGAATCCCATACAACATGTCGGGGACGAGTTGGGACGACTGATCCGCAGACACACACCAGCACCAAGAACTGCCCAGGAGCTGAGAAGGTTGCTGTTGCAAGAATGGGATAACATCGACCACAATGTGATCCGCAACTTAATTCAAAGTATGCCGCGCCGACTTCAAACAGTCATCAATCCAACAGGAGGCAATACACGTTATTAGTGTCAAGTTTTTTATTTTGTTCGTTCCATATTTTCCCTAATAACAAAATGTTGAATTACATAACTAAATTTTATTCTTCTAATCGACTAAATTGTTACAATGATGTTTTCAAAATTGAAATTTAGTTGGACGCCAAAATGAAATTATTATCTATATTGTGTTACTATATTAAGCCAGCTATAAAGGATGAAACTCTTAACCATAAACTAGGAATTATGGTGGTTGAGGATATGTCTTTTAATTTATAGATTCAAACTCCACAAATAATTTAAATTGTAATATAATTAGTAAATAAATCAATACTTGGATTATTATTCTACAATAAGTATACAAACAATTAACTAAATACCTAATACAACTCTGTATTTATGTTTCAGTCTAGAATGAAAGTTCTAGTTAATCTATAGAAACAGAGATAGCAACACGATATGAAATCAACTAACGTCGACAAGACAGATCTCTCTCTATTTTTAATTTATATTTAACGTTCAATAGTTTTTTAGGTTATATTAATATCGTTTAAACAGTTTAAATAAGGAAAAACTTTACCTCACAGTTCGTAATCACAATTGACTCTTCAGTAAGTATTCTTATTTCTTCTTCCTTTCAGTTATAAATAGGATGGCCAAGTAACTCAAATTTGTATTTCTTGTAACGTCATTATTTTTCTCATATATTTCCAAACAATTTATTTCTCTATTTATTATTGATCAATATCAATTTGTCTTCCTGTATAAGGTAAGTATTCTTCTCAATTTACAATTCTTTTCTCTGTTATAATGTAATTTATCAATATTTTAACATGTATTTTTCTGTCAATAAATTCACTATCGTACATCATTCAAGTTTGAATTCTCTTTCTTATAAATTTGAACAATTTACCTTGTTTAATAATTATAAAGTATTCTTCTCAGCTTCAGCTTTTCCTTCATATAATTTAAGATTCTGTTCACTCGATTTTTGTATTAGGATAATGATTTTACATCTATCATTCAAAAATCAATCTGCCAACATCTTACTTATTTCTTATAGCGACCATCCATAATTTTTTTCCTACTAGATGAACATTTTACTTAGTTTAGAGTAGAGAACTTAGCGCATTACATTTGATATCTTCTACATAAATTTCCTTATCTAATGTTTTTTTACAAATGTACCATCTGTGTAATGGTCAGAAAACAGATAAATTTCATTTTAGCTCGTACGGTTGTGGCTTGAGGCGACCTTAAAGAAATAATGGGATGTCGTTGCATAAATAGCTTTAGCCACACTTCTTCTGTCTCCTTGTTTTTCCCAAAATCCTTGATTTTTACTTTTCCGCCCTACCTATCTATATGCAAGAAAAGTATTGCTTTACCCCAAAAAAAGTTGGAATTTTGAAATTTTTTTTTGAGTTATTTTCACGTTTTCCATCAACAACACGAAAAAACGGTTTTTAGAAATAATATCCTGTGTGTATGTCGTCGTCGTCGTCGTCGTCGTCGTTAGCACGATACAGCCTCCGGAGTGCAATAAGTCAACAACTTTATGATTGAATGTTGTTAAGGACATGTCACAGAAGAACCCCATTGATTTTCAGCTCCCCAAAGCCAGTACAACGGGTTCTATGGAACTTGAAGTACGACATTTTGTAATTTTTTGAGAAATTTCAGTTTGTTAGCACGATACAGCCTCCGGAGTTCAACAAGTCACCAATTTTATGATTGAATATTATTCAGGACATCTCACTGATGAACCCTATCGATTTTCAGCTCACCAGAGCCAATACAACAGGTGCTACAGTACTTTAAGTACGATATTTTTGTCATTTTTGGAAAAGTTTCAGTTTGTTAGCACGATACAGCCTCCGGAGTGGAATAAGTCACCAATTTTATGATTGAATGTTGTTAAGGACATGTCACATATGGACCCTATTGATTTTCAGCTCACCAGAGCCAGTACAACGGGTTCTATGGTACTTGAAGTACGATATTTTGTCATTTTTTGAGAACTTTCAGCTTGTTAGCACGATTCAGTCTCCGGAGTTCAATATGTCACCAACTTCATGATTGAATATTATTCAGTACATCTCACTGATGAACCCTATTGATTTTCAGCTCACCAGAGCCAATACAACCGGTAATACAGTACTTTAAGTACGATATTTTTGTCATTTTTGGAGAAGTTTCAGTTTGTTAGCATGATACAGCGTCCGGAGTATATACAAGTGGCCAATTTTATGATTGGATACTATTCAGAGCGTCTCATAGGTGAACTTTATCGATATTCAGCTCACTAAAGCCAGTACAACGGGTGCTATGATACTCGAAGTACCAATTTTTTGTTATTTTTGGAGAATTTTCAGTTTGTTAGCACGATATAGCCTCCAGAGAGTATACGATTGATCAATTTTATGATTGAATATTGTTCAAGGTGTCCCACAGATGTACCCGATTGATTTTCAGTTAACTAGACCGAGCACAGCGGGTGCTATAAATCCAGATATACTAAATGTTAGGAGAAATTTCGGTTTGTTAGCACGATACATGCCCCGAAGTGTATACAAGTAACAATTTTATGATAGAATATTGTTCAGGGCCACAGATGCGGAAAAGTTTGTTTTAATATTTAAAACCGGTTATTTTGACTATATTTTTTCGGTAATATATACGCTCAACTTCTATTTTTTGTTGTAAGCCCGTAACTAGATATTGTAAATGTTAACAAATATTCACATAATATATTTCCTCCCACTTTTGTAAGAATAATGGGGCTAATGTTATCAACGGATGGGTACTCGTCTTCTGACGATGATATTTGATATCGAAACAATTGTCAATTTCTTAGAATTTTCAACATTTTTCCTCAATATATTGTGGAATTATCTGTAAGTTT
Organism: Galeruca laticollis; assembly: GCA_963921935.1. Classification (NCBI taxonomy): domain Eukaryota; kingdom Metazoa; phylum Arthropoda; class Insecta; order Coleoptera; family Chrysomelidae; genus Galeruca; species Galeruca laticollis. The sequence goes on along the minus strand of OY998181.1, from coordinate 97,735,749 downwards.
CATTTAAAACAGTTCTTAGTATATCTTTCATATTATAGTCGAGAATGTAAGAAGATGCGGCATTTCAAATACATACCTCTTAATGTGACTTTCTCAATGGCCAGTTTATAAATTTCGACATCACTCATGCTCCTATCAGCCGTTCGTAAATATTTATTTGCCATTTTTGATAAAAAAAACACTCCACATGGCAATTTATAGAACATTGTCATAAAAATAAACAATAATAGGAGACTTGTGACACGCTGTCACAACTTACCTAGGTGTAAAAAATTGTGAACCTGTCTGAATAATGATTCGTAATTTCGAAATAAGATGTCCATTGATAAAAACAAACAAAGCTAAGAAAGCATATGCAGAAAAATATGATAACAAAGCAAACATAATATGCACTCAACAGTAAGGTCCATAAGGTCCAAAAACACACAACCCAAATGTCTGAGAAGCTCAGAAATATTCGGCGTCTGCAAAATCAGTCGCAGCCAGGATATTGAGGATATCCACAATCCCAGTAATATTGAGGAGCTCATAATCTTGGCCGAAAAGAAAAATTTGGACTCGCCATATTGTGGATGTTGACCAAGATTAAATTAGCTTTATTAATTAACTTATTGAATCGATAAAATACCACTTCGTGATTGTTGAATCGTTCGAAGAATAAAGCAGTCGAATGGATGGATGGAATCTTATTTATACAAATTGTTATCAGCTTATATTCAACTACGTTAAAATAAAAATAAAATTGAGTAGATACCAACATAAAAAAGACAAATTAGTACAAAAATTAATTAGGCAACCCAATAAATAATGAAATCAACGAGATAGTCTACTTGATACTCGTTATACTCTATAGCTGAGCGCCAGTTTCTAGACAGAACATTTCCAAATTGATTGTTCGGAAGAAGGAAACAGTTAAATGGCCAGCTAGATCATACGAGCTTACCCTAAGATTTCTTTTTATGGGGTTATTCATAATCTAACAATCCTGACAATATTTGTGACATAGAAGTCGGAATTAGACAGAAAATGCAGAACACTACACCCACTATCCTGTTATAATGTTAAATACGAATTTATTAACAGGTTAAATCATTATTGAATGGTATTGGGAAAGAAATTAACAATTTTAGCATCATTTATTTTTTTTAGCTAATAATGAAATTATGCACTGTATATTGAAACAAGTAATTTGAAAGCAAAAATAGAGAAAAATTACACAAATTTCGAAAAAACCATCATTAGCTTTCATACGTAACGGAAATATGTCCTCACATACACACAAAGCAAAAGTCTAGGGATATTTTTGTAAAATCCTAAAACCAATTAAAAGAATTTTCATGATCATTTAAAGTTACTTTGACTGTGACTGTTAGTCTAAATACTTACTTTTTTATATAAAAAAAATTGCAAAACAATACGTGTTCTAGAACGTTTTTCACAAGGGACGAAAAAACTGACATTTTAATGTTTTGTTTAATTCCGATTTTTAGTCATTTCATACTATTCTTGCTTAGTAGGTGTGTTGAAAATGTTATGTTTTTACCATGGAACGACAACATTGGTGTGCGACAAATCCAAGTAGAGACACTGGGAGTCTAGCCGAGCAACATCCAGAACGTGGTCGTTCTACAACCGCCGCTCAAGTCCGGTATTTAGTTTTAACCGCTAGAACGCAACCGTCAATCACAGCACCCGAGTTGTTTAATGAATTACAGCGTACATATAATGTGACAATTGGCAGTAATACGGTGAGGAATCGTCTCCATGAAGCCAATGTTCGTAATCGGTGACCACTGAGATATCCACCTCTGTCTAGAGGCAATCGCGCTGCACGACTAACCTGGTGTCAAGAGTTTCTGAATTGGCCTGACAATGACTGGGCTACAGTTTTATTCACCGATGAATCTAGGTTTAGATTTCATCCAGATTCTCATCGGACGAGAGTGCAGAGACAGTCCGGAAATTTGGAACGCTTGCGACACGTGTAGGAAGTGTACACATACAGAGGTGGCACATTATTGGTATGGGGCGGAATCATTATTAACGGAAGAACTGACCTCATTTTCCCACGCGGCTTTCTCACAAGTCAGCAGTATTTGGATACTATTCTCCAACCTGTCATTCGTCCATTTGCTGGTGCTGTTGGTGATAACTTACACTCAATACATGATAACGCTGGACCACATGTTGCTCGTATTGTAGTAAATTGGTTGGATAACGAGGGTATTACCATGGCCAGCACAGTCACCGGAGTTGAATCCTATTGACCACGTATGGGAGATGCTCCAACGACGAATTACTTCACATATGGGTAACATTCACAATTAGTTTCAATTTCGAGAGCTTCTGAGAATACAATGGACACAAATAGCTCAAGCAGATATAACAATGTAATTTTGAGCATGAATGCTAGATGTAGGGCTGTGATAAATCAACGTGGTGGCCATACTTCAGTTTAAGCTTAATTTTTGTATGTTTTCTGACATTTGAAAAAACAGTGGTTTCTAGAATATTTCTTTTGTTCAGTTTTCTGATATGTTTTGCAGAGAAGTTAATATTTTTGACATATTAAACAACAATCTAAACTAAAAAATTTGTATTACCTTTTCACGTTACAGGTAAAAACATGACTACTTATAAAAATATCCCTTGACTTTTGCGTTGTGTGTATTATAATATGAGCACATAAGTTTTGATTGTATACAAATTCATAGAAAAAGAATTTCAATCAGTCTCTCAACAGATATTTTGGCTAAATTTGGGTAAAAATGTTCACATTTGATCTTGTTCGCACCATATTTCTCACAATACATAGTTTTATTTTGGAGATTTTGAATCTCTTCACAAACCAAGTTAGTCATCTTAAAAAACTCAACACATTGTGATCAGTATATAGTAAGAAAATCAATGGAAAGAGCAGAAGATAAGAAAAAAGAAAAATTTAAATATACATACAAGAACTTCAGAAAAACAAAAGCATTTATAGAAGCAACAAATAGTCTAGATAACTGAAAGTTACTCAATATTTTAGAATAGAGAATTTCAAGTTTAATCTCAACAGAATTTTGACGATAATCAAATTCCTAAGTAATAAAACGAGAAAATCTTTCAGACATATATCTTGAAAGCTTCTAATTACTATTATTTTCTAACAGGTTGTGTTGTCATGATTAATATTGACCATTGTTCAGAATTTTTCATGAATAATGTCCACAATAGACTGTTTCTCTTTGTATAGTTTTTCAAAGTCTCTGAAATTACAATGCAACATCCATTTTTGTACACATTTGGAGATATTCCTTATCGCAAGATATTTATATCCATTCTTTTTCTCACTACACAGCTACTACTATAATTTATCATTTCATAGCGAGAACGACGCATCTGTCCTGTGTAAAGACGATAATCAAAGAAGGAACAAAAGGAGTTCGTTAACCCATTTAAAAATCTGCGAAGAACAAAATACTGTTAAGATATAACTATTTGACTATCACTACATTATTTTTGACAGGATACAAATAACTATTCATGAATGAATATATTTAAAACATTCTAGACACACTTTTGGGAACAAATCGCATTTCTAATCCTATAAGAAAGGAATTCCGATTGATACGTAGTTGAAAATAACCGATTTCGTTTCTTTCAATGAAATCATTTTCACAATAGAAGCAAAATTCAAAATTGAAAATATGCAGTGTGTCTATAAAGTAAAACATGAATTTATTATCAGCTAAATAAACAGTAGGATAAAATAATCCCATCCCGATTTATCATTTTAATTTAATATTTAAAAAAATAATAATGTATGATACAGGTTGAATAACCTTTGAATGGTGACGCCAGCAACAATTTTATCAATTTACTATCGGTGCCTACTTTTTTTACAAAAACAACTTCGTTCCAAAGAGCGTTGGTGCCAGTAGACAAAAAAAAACGGAAAATAAATGAAAGATTGCCAGAAACATACAGCATTGATGACAAAATAACAAACAACGAAAAACGAGCAACGAAAAATGTAGATGAAACGGCCCTGACAACAGTCCAAGGTTCTAATAAAATTATAGCCACGGAAGGGCAGGAACAGGTGGGACAGGTAACATCTGCTGAAAGAGGAACATGGTGGGAGCTATCAACGCTCTTGGAAATAGTGTTTCCCCCATGCCAATTTTCCCTCAAAAAAACTTTAAACATCATATGACCAATAATGCTCCTCCAGGCACCAAAGGCGTCGCCTCACAAACCGGTTGGATAACAAGTGAGCTATTTGAGGATTGGATGGAGCGTTTCATCCATCATGCAAAACCAAAAAGTGATACACTAGTCTTGTTGGTAATGGACAACCACGAGTTCCATTTAAGCCTTGATGTTATTAGATGTGCAAAAGACAATAATATTATATTATTAACTCTTCCTCCACACACCAGTCATCGGTTGCAACCACTCGATAAATGTGTGTATGGTCCAATGAAGAGGCATTATAATAACGAGTGCAAAAAATGGCTTGTAAATCATCTAGGGCCTAGAATTACAATTCACGACATATCTGAGATCCCGTCCAAAGCATATCCGGAATCATTTTCTCCAAAAAACTGCATCTCAGCTTTCAAAAGTACAAGCATATATCCATTTAATGATGAAATATTCGACGACTCTATATTTCTACCAGCAAGTGTAACAGATGTTCCAGATATGACAAGACCGGAAACTTCTACTCAAGATCAATTAACCCTACGGAGAGCAGATGCATCAGAATCAATTCAAGATCAATTTGAACCACATATAGCAGGTCCTTCCGAAATAAGAAGCCCTAGTCCAGCCACACTATATGTTTCACCAGAAGCTGTTATTCCTTATCCTAAATCAACTACGCACAACATTTGGATGATATCATTTTTCGTAACTTTCCTGCTTATCAGAATAAATATTAATTTACCAACCGTGAACACAATTTATCCTCAACAACCAGGACAATTCACAGCTAACTGGTTGGCAAAACTTCAAGACGCTGTCAAATCAACTGGTAAAATTCCCCAGTTTGTTTTGACGTTTATTGACATTCGATCATCGTCTAATATTTACAAGTTTTTTTGGTGCTTTTAAATTCATTGCTTCTTCAAGATTCAAAAAACGGTTATTTCCATAATTATTTAGGCAAATTTGCAGTGTGTGGTTGATAAAATGCCGAAGCAGCTGAACAGAAAATGTCAAGAGATGGTGACATCTTTGTTGAGCTAATTTGAACGAGAATGCCGAAATGAGGGCCCGCTTTTCCCGCTTACTGCTGTAAAAGACGTGAGTAATAATATTCGCTATTTGTATTCATCATTATTAATATTATTCTTACATACTTAAATGTAAATGATTAAATGTTTTTAAGGTTAGGTTAATTAAACTTGATAATACATTATTCTTTGATAAATTGAAGTAATTATATTGTAGAGAAATGTAGAAGCTTTGCAACTTAGCGTTACCACCGTTACCTGTATTGCCGCCAAGCATAATAGAGGTGAACAGCCTAAAAGCCCACCTGAAAAGAGACAACGCATGAAACCTACTGTTGAAATTAATAATTTTGATCAAAATACTTTTCGAAATGATATATACGAAATGTATGGAAATTGTGAGTATATTGAATTTATTGTTTTATTTTATTCACAATTAACTAACACAATATTTTTTCAGAGGAACACAACCTTGAAAACTTTAAGAGACAAACTACAGGAGCGTGAACTCTTTAATGGTTGTTTAACATCACTCTGGAAGATAGTGAAACATATTGGATTCAAATACCATAAAGATGATCCTCGTCGTGGTTTAATGGAGTTGCCACATATTGAATTAAAGCTTGTACATTTTCTACATGAATATATCAAGATAAAAAGGGAAAGTTTATATCAATTTGTGTTTTTGGATGAGGCCTGGATATTTAAAGACGGTACTTTTGGACGTTCTTGGCAAAATTCTAATCATAGAAGCGTGAAAAAAACCAAAATTGGTGGTCCAAGGTAATTGAATAATAAAAGTTAGCAATTAATTTACGATGTACTAACATTCCTACCATTTTAAGACCTTTTCAAATATTTACTAGTGACACTATTTTATTTGAATCTATATAATTATTAATAGTTGTTTCGAGCTCTGCAGTCTATGTAGGAAACCTAGTAGTAATTTGTTATTTCCTTATTGTAGGAATATAGTATTGCATGCTGGTTCCTCTTCTGGATTTATTCCTGGAGCAGTGCTGGTTTCTTCTTCCAAAAAACAAGATGGTGATTACCAAGGTGAAGTGAACCGAAAAAACTTTGTGCATTGGTTTGAATACCAGCTTTTAATGAACTCGGAAGAACCTGCCACAATTGTAATGGATAATGCAATGTATCACAGTACAGTGATCAATAAAGTACCAACAACAGCTACCAAAAAGGCTGATATACAGAACTGGTTCATACAAAATGATATTCCTTTTGAAAATACTCTCCTGAAAACCCAATTATTGAATTTAGTACAACGGTAAGTTGATATAAACATTTTTCAATATATTATGGTAATACCTAGATAGTGTTTTAAATGAAATTCACGGTTTCTAGTTAATTCCACAATAAAATAAAAGTTATTGAAAATTCTAAAAAATTGACAATTGTTTCAATAAATCAATATCATCGTCAGAATGACAGAAATTACATTTTATTTGATGCCTACCTGATGTTTAGTAGTTATTTTTGGCTAGACCAAGAAGTGACCTAACTTATGATTGACTTAATATATGTTTATAGAAAAAAGAAGATGTGATATGACAAATATTGAAGCTTAGATATTATCAGCCCTATGGTGATATCCTGGATATCATTTTTCCAATTAAGATCAGTATAACTGTGCAATGATATAGAAAACCAGGAAAACTATATCTGCTGATCTTTACAATTATCACTTAAGAAGACAGTTTATTAGTGGAAACTCCCTAGATTTAACTGTTCGTTGACAACTTCATATTGTGGGTTTCTTAAACGTCTTCTAATTTCCAATTCTTCAAGGAAATCCAGTTCTTGTTTCTTTTCACGAAAATGTTGCACTTCTAGTTTTGTGTTAGGTGTCAATGAATGATTGGTGTCAAGTAGATGTTTTGCGTAGTCGGATTTATCTGGTTGTTTTAACCTGTATACTCGTAAGTGTTCACTGTATCGGATTTCAAAATTCCTGAGGGTCTGACCCAAATAGACAGCATTACATTCTGGACATTTGAGTTTATATATACCTAACCTAACCTGACTTCTTCAATAGTGGTATTTTTGTTTTTACATTTAACAATATTTTACTAACGTTACTTTCTGTTTTAAAAGAAATGGTTGTATTCGTTGCTGAAGATATTATCTTTGAAATATCATTAGAAATATTTCCTGCATATGTGATGGTTTTATAAGTTTCTATTTCATCAGCTTGTTTAGGAAATATTAGTTGTAATGCCACTTTTTGCTCTTTTTTACTAATTAGCTTATTTATCATATCTAATGGATAACCAATGGATGTGGCTATTTGTCTAATTGTATTAATCTCTCTATCAAAATTACATTTGTTCATAGGAACTGAAAAAGCTCTATGTATCATTGAGTTATATGCCGCTAGTCTGTGTGACATAGGGTGATTGGAATTGAATGGAATTGTCACATTAGTCTGTGTTGTAAATGTAAATGTAAATTTAATTTTTGGGTGTCAATTATTGATGTGGTTGAAAAATACAACTAATTGTCGTTCACTACCCATAAAACAAGCTAATATGTCATCTACATATCTATACCAAAATAAAATATTTTTCGAAATATTACTTTCAAAGATCGTTCTTTCTAAATTGTCCATAAAAATGTTGGCTAAAATAGGTGATATAGGGCTTCCCATTGGTAAACTTTCATTTTAATTATATATATATATATATATATATATATATATATATATACATATATATATATATATATATATATATATATATATATATATATCTTATTGTCAAAAGTGAAATAATTCTGATTAATGCTTACATCAAATAAATTAAGTATATCTGATATTATTCCTGGATTAATATTTTTATCTTCTAGTTATTTTCTTACAAGTATTAGACATTCTTTAGGAGGAATTTTAGTGAACATATTAGTTATATCGAACGAAATGAGTTTATAGTTATCTTGCAAGTGGATTGCTGTCAACTTTTTGATTAGTTCTATTGAATTTCTAATTGAGTACTGAGATTCATATCCGTAACTATTGAGTATATTGTTGAGCATCGTTGCCAATATATTATTAGGAGCATTAACATAAGAAACTACAGGTCTAATTGGTTTCGTTATTTTATGTAATTTACCGGTTCCATATAACTGTGGACAATGAGGATTCTTATGTATGATAGACCTCTTTTCGTAATCACTTAAAAGATAATTTGAATTATTAACAATATCCCTCACATTATTAGAAAACTTTTTTGTTGGGTCTGCTTTAAGAACTTTTACATCGCTAGATTCTATAAAGTTATATATTTTGGAATTGTAATTTTCAGTCGTCAAAATGACAGTTGTGTTCCCTTTATCAGATTTTGTAACTGTTAGGTTATTATCTTCTATCTTCTTTTGTATTGCATTTAAAACTGTAATGTCATTTTTTGTTTGACGTTTAACTTTTGAAGGTTCAATATGTTTGATTAAATTGGCAATTTTTGATTTCTTATAAAGAAAATTATTTGAATTAGATTTTAAAGCTACAGAGTAAGAAATAATTTACACCCAAAAATTAAATTTACATTAGAAATTGAAAAAAATAGCTCAATCAATTTTCTTGATTTGAAAATTCATAGAGTTAATAATGTACTTGATTATTCAATTTACCGAAAACCAACACAGACTGATGTGACAATTCCATTCAATTCCAATCACCCTATGTCACACAGACTAGCGGCATATAATTCAATGATACATAGAGCTTTTTCAGTTCCTATGAACAAATGTAATTTTGATAGAGAGATTAATACAATTAAACAAATAGCCACATCCAACGGTTATCCATCAGATATGATAAATAAGCTAATTAGTAAAAAAGAGGAAAAAGTGGCATTACAACTGATATTTCCTAAACAAGCTGATGAAATAAAAACTTATAAAACCATCACATATGCAGGAAATATTTCTAATAATATTTCAAAGATAATATATTCAGCAACGAATACAACGATTTATTTTAAACCAGAAAGTAACGTTAGTACAAAATTGGTAAAGCTGTCTATTTGGGTCAGACCCTTAGAAATTTTGAAATCCGATACAGTGAACACTTACGAGCATACAAGTTAAAACAACCAGATAAATCCCACTACGCAAAACATCTACTTGACACCAATCATTCATTGACACCTAACACAAAACTAGAAGTGCTGAGTATTTGTGGAAAGAAACCCACAATATGAAGTTATCAACGAACAGTTAAATCTAGGGAGTTCTTCACTATTAAACTGTTTTGTTAAGTGATAATTGTAAAGATCAGCAGATATAGTTTTCCTGGTTTTCTATATCATTGCACAGTTATACTGATCTTAATTGGAAAAATGATATCCAGGATATCACCATAGGGCTAATAATATCTAAGCTTCAATATTTGTAATATCACATCTTCTTCTTTTTTCTATAAACATATATTAAGTCAATCACAAGTTAAGTCACTTCTTGGACTAGCCAAAAATAACTACTAAACATCAGGTAGTCATCAAATAAAATGTAACTTCTGTCATTCTGACGATGATATTGATTTATCGAAATAATTGTCAATTTTTTAGAATTTTCAATAACTTTAATTTTATTGTGGAATTAACTAGAAACCGTGAGTTTCATTTGAAACACTAATATGAACAGATTCCACGAAGTAAGGGTCGAGACATTAATACCAAGATAACTTATTTTCTTTAAATATATGCATTTTTGTAGGAATAAATCACCAACAGTATATGAAGCTGACATATTATCTGAAAAATATGGTCACAAAGTGCTTCGACTTCCCCCTTACCACTGTATGTTCAACCCAATTGAACATATCAGGGGCATAGTTCATAATTTTTATAGAGATCATGTGGGAACTGATGGTTCTTCACAGAACAAGCAATAGGTGTATGGAAAAAGTCTTTAGAAAAAGTGACTCCTGATATTTGGCCGAGGACAGTAAAGCAAACTGAAAAAATTATACAAGATGGGTGGGATAGAGAAGTAGTATTTGATAGACTGGTTATGCCCCCACTTATTATTAATTTTGACAGTGACGATGAAAATAGTGATGATTTTGTAGTGGAGTAGTGGAAATCTTGTGTTTTATTTTTTGGTATATTTTTATCCAATTCGCTTTATGTCTACCTTTTCAAAATCACTAATAACTTTTATTGAATTAATTAGGTACAGTTATTTTATAATACACAAATTAAAACAACTACCAGAGTATCTCAACATAAATAATACTGATAAAGTGGGATATTTTTTATTTCTATATCTTATAACAAAATTTTATTTTGTGTATCTATATTTTTCTTTCCCATTCTATTTTTATTATAATAAATATAATAGATATTGTATAAAGAAACAATATTTAAATTTGCATGAAGATGATTACAGCTTGTATTGATTCCTTTTAGCGTAAACCCTTGCAGTGCACTTGAAGATAGTTCTATAGAGCATAGATTAAGGAATAAGGATCTACAGTTCGTCATTTAACCCTCTTCTATGTAAAATAATTAAATGTTAATTCGAATATAGAATGATTGGTTACTGTTTCTTGTATCTTATCCATAGTTTTTCATGAATAAATATTGATATTAAATTAATCAAGCCTATCATACAAGCCTTTTATTTTTAAATAAATATTTTTGACTCACGCCCTACGAGGCACGGACAATGAAAAAGAAGAACTGTCAATCTAACATCAGATTGACTTTTCTAGTTTTCGTTAAGTAAATGAAAAAACTACAGCTTGGCAACATCACAATATTTTGTTTTGCAACGTCATCGTCTTTTTGTCGTAAATAAACTATACATATACAAACACTAAAAATAGGGAAGGCTAAAGGTCATGACAATATCACCACTGAAATGCTACAGCACCCAGGAGAAAAAGGATATCAACTGATGATGAACATGTTTAATACAATATGGAAAGAAGAGGAAATGCCGGTAGATTGGGAATTAGGAGTAGTCATACCATTATTTAAAAAATGGGCAAGCAGTGACAGTAACAATTATCGCAATTTAGCACTGAAAATTTGTTGAATAATTTCAGAGAAGCGACTAAGGGAGACAATAGACAGTCAGTTGGAACAATCACAAAGAGGCTTCAGAAAAGGAAGAAAAGAGCTCCAAATTCTCTAATTTTTAGTCCTCTTCATACAATCTCCGCTACTGCATCATCCCATTTTCTCGTTATTATTGCTTCTTACGTTAATTTGACTCACCCATTGTAGCCCATTTCAATTTTCCAAACGCCACTTTTCAATAATTTATGAAGACTTTCAATATTTAGTATGATTCTTCTAATTATATTCTTTATCTATTTAATTTATAAGAAAGTATTTAACTATTCCATTCCACTAATTTTCAGAGTATTTATCGTATTTAGCATTACAAAAGATTCATTAATTTGGTAACACAACAACCAGTTAAATAAAATACTAATTAAAAACAACACAAGTTCTAGATCAAAGATAAGTTTTTAACACTCCACCATTACTGCGATTTGCATCAAATCATTACAAAAAGATTGATACGTATAAAAAACAATTAGGAGAAAGTGCATTGTACCGTAAATTTCATGTTAAAAAACACTTCCATATTAAGTGGATATAAATAGTTTCCAAAAATCTCATTCTTTCGTGTTTATATCAGTTTTCCTACATAAACAGCCATAAGAACATATTTTTCCAGTTGGAACTTTTTTACTTTACTTATATAGGTGTCGTGAATTATGCCTTTTGTTCGCCCAGCTTTGTATTCAAAGTTAGAAAAGGAAATATATCAAAACTTTACCACGCGTGTTGAATTTCTGAAAGAACTTACGTACCTCATCTTTAAATCGTACAATACGTCAAAAGAACAAAGGCTGAATAATCCACGGTATGTCGAAAAAAAGTTCTAAAAACTTAAAACAGGAAATCATTTCAAAAACTCTTCAAATTTAATATCATTAACGATGTAAAAATGTATAAAAACTCCATTCGCTACAGAATTTTTTAACGATTCTCCCTAAATATTAATTATTACATCATTTATGAAATTCACCAGTCGATCTAAAGTATTAGGGTTATCTCTGCTTAAAAGATGAGTGAGGTTTAAAGGTAGGCAGTAGTTTTGTATAACAAGTAACTTAAGTAAATTGTTGGTATTGTAAATGTAGGCTCAAGTTTCGTTCAGCCGAAATCAGTTACATGGAATATCGGCTTATAGGATGATTCTATACAAGAAAGCGAGCACTACATAATTTGATTTTTGCCGCGGAAATTCTTCGTTTCTGTTAAAACTTGAATTTTTAATTTTTCTACTGTTACCTAAAATTCGAAACTTTACGGTGTTTTCAATATTTTTTTTGTTATAGAATGACGTAAACACATTCAATATAACGATGTGAACTAATTTTCATTCGAAAATATATTTTTATCACAATAATTTTTATTGATTTTTCCGGGTTAAGAAGTGCCGAAATGTGATAGGAAGATAAAAACTACATATTTTTGTTTGATTAATAATTTGCTATAACTTTTTCCGCGGAAATTTTTCATAATGGCGGTGTAATAGAAAATCTTCAATATTTCGAAGTTTTCTATAGTATTATCAACTTTTTTAGATACTTTGGGTATCGTGGAGTGAAGTGGGGTGCTGGGTGGGGAATATTATATATGTGCGGTTTTTTTTGCATTTATTGGAGATTTTGACCTTCTTACTGCCACTTAAAAAATCACAGAAAAACAGGTTTCGTTTGAAATATTATTTATTTTTGAAATTGCCATATTCTAAATGGGATACAACGAATAAGTTCCATGAATGGATCCAAGTTATTTTTTCTGCAATGGCGTCGCCATAAATATTCGTAAAGGCGATCTGCGCATTCATCTGGTGGAATGTGTTTGCTTTTTAAAAATTTTTTGGCAGCAGACCAACATGACTCAATTCTTTGAGTATGGACACCTTCCTTGGTAACAAATTTGTCACTACCCACTATGCAAATAAATATTACAGTTATGATAATTCAACATCACATTGTGATAATGTTCTTCCTTTTTTTCCTATTGTTTTCATCACATGCACATCTATACAACCGCTTATGCCCAGCTTGTGGCTGTTAACATTTGTGATGTTTGAACTTAACTTCTCAGCGATGTTAAAGCGCTGCCTTTTTACATTACTGTGATGTTACTAGAACTTCCTCAAAAGGAAGTCTTTATAACGAACTAAAAGCAACATTTCTGTTACATTCTGAAATTCCTTTTAACATCTTGTCGATGCTAATGCAATTTCTTAAAAATTACATCTTATCAATGATCTAAATGCGACATTTCAAAAACAATACAGTGTATTCTGGTAGATGTTATATGGACATTACATAAACCTCTAAATAATATACCTCAAACATTCTGGATGACACCCTATAGATGTTTCTGTGCCTAATCAGCAAATACAGGGTGAACAACTAAGAACGCCGGCTGTCGGCCATATTTCAAAAAATAGTCATAGTACAACTTTAAAAAAATACCTTCAGGAAAATGACCCTGAAAAATCGCTGGAAAATATTTTTGAGTTCCTAAAATATCTCCTATGGGGTGGAATGAACACTTGAGAACATAATACTGTGATTATCTCCATAAAAGACATACTAAACGTATCCTAGAAATACAATGTTTGATATATTGTTGAGATTATGAAAAAATGTAGTTAGGGACTTTTTGACTGTATTCTTCAAGTAAGGGGTGGGGGAAGGTTCAACTCAAACAACAAATGTCGTAACACTTTTTTTTTAATCGACATCCATGTTTTTGGCTTAATTTGAAAGAGTTTTTCCTTTTTAATAAGAAATGCTTAACAAAAATAACAAAATTGGACAATTTTGTCAACGCTTTGTAAAAAAGTCCACAATTTTCGCATTTTTCTCGGAAACATCAAATGTAATGAGGTATTTTATAAATTCTGATGAAAAGGGGTTAAAAAATAGGAAACTATTCCAAGATATAAGATTTACAATATCAAATATGAAAAAATGCTTCAATTTACATTTGAAATTTCCGAGTGGATGCAAAATTATCTAATTTTGTTATCAATCTTATTAAACAGAAAAACTCTCAAATGTAGCTAAAATCATTAATATCGGTTAAGAAACGAAAAAGTTATACATTTGTTCATAAGTTTGAACATTCCCCACCCATTATTTGAAGAATAATGGCAAAAAATCTCCTTAATTAAATTTATTCATAATCTCATCAAGATTTCAAAAATTGTATTTTAAGGACACTTTTAGTATGTTTTTTTGGAGTATTATGTTTTCGAGTGTTCATTCCACCCCTAGCGAATATTTTAGAGACTGCAAAATATTTTCCAGCAATTTTTCAGGATCCCTTACCTAAAGGTAATTTTTTTGAAAGTTGTTCCATGATTCTTTTCTGAGATGTGGCCTACAGTCGTTCTTAGTTGTTCATTCTGTACATTTAAAATTAAATAGCATAAAAATAATAAAGGATTTAAAACGTTTATTCACTATTAATGAACAGTACAGTAAATTTGAAAAAAACAGGTACAAAATTAGAAAAAAAAATATCCTGTCCAGCAATCCAACCTAGAAAAAAATAAAATTGTGTAAGCATATTACATAACAAGTCTGGAAATTGGAAACTATTGAACGCATTCAGTGAAAGCAAGAAATAAAAAAGGGTATATTAATCCGTAGTTACCATAACGTACCATACTTTGAAACTGAATGAATAAAGTTTAACGGATACACATACATTACAGCCAGTTTACAGAAAATTTATTAGAATAGTTTTTTAATTATATTAAAACTAATGAAAATTTAACACCATAAAGATTCAATGAAACATTACGTTACATCAACAGAAATCCAATCTGATTAAAGAAAATTCTATCGTTTACTTACGGTTACTTTTTTCGAGTGCCTCAACCATTCCATAACGTACACTTCAAAATCCTTATCTGTAAAATATTTGAAGGTGCTCTGAACAACAGCTAATAAAACAATTACTTTAGATCAAACTGTGCCCATGGAGACCTTTGATCGATCATCATAAACTACATCAAACTTGGATTTTCAGCCAATTGACTGGGACCCATTTTCCATAAGATACATGCGGGGTTCTTCAAAGGAATAATAACATATTTTATTTCAAGCAGTGACTTTTCATGATTTACCTTCTATTCTATGCCTCACTCCATTTGGCAGGTAAATTCAGGTGTGCTATGAAAATTCATACTTCTCTCCTGTATAAAATAATATACTATTCTCATCTTATTATTTTCATCCTGGAATATATTGTATATTACCATCGTGGAATTGTAACTTAATGAAAACTAAGCATTATTAATACACTGTATACAAAAAAAAACTACTTATGAAGAAGAGATATGAACACATTATCAAGTTGAATGAGTTTATAATTAATTGTATCCAATTTAGTATCCAATAGCTGTGTTTCTACAATAATAAATAATTGAATTCTGTTTGTTGACTGGAGCATTCAGTGCCATAAGTTACATATTCTTCAACTAGATTAATATAGGTACCATTGTAAGGGACAAATACAGCTTATTTATTGTGTTCAGTGAATTTTCAAATGGAAATGAGCTTTTTAACAAAAATTTCTGTTTTTAAAGTCTTGAACAGTCTCTAATTGTTCACAAGAATTGTTAGTAATAATGTTAAAATTTTATAAACCAGCAAAACTATATTGATGGCTAAGACTACTACTAAAAAAACTAAAACTAGAGATACTTGATCCAATATTTTTTGTAATTTTTAATACAATGTTTGTATCAGACTATCTGAAATGAGTACTCCCCTTTTTTTTTTTTAATGTTTAAAGTCGCATCCACCCAGAGGGTTATTAGCGACTGCTGTATTTATTTAACGATACAATACATATACATTACATATACAAATATATAGCTACATACATAATACAGTTATGTACAATTTACATTTCTAATTATTTCTTAAATTTTGTCAAGTAAGTTAATCGTTTTAAGGAATGCGCACAAGTTTTCAACGTTACATTGTTCCCCTAACACCACCTTTAGGTTAGATTCTATTGACCACTGTGTTCTCGCGGGTTTGAGTGACGGACACTCCACAAGAAAATGTTTTACCGATAGGTTCTTTTGACACGATTCACATACAGGTTGGTTTGTTCTTGTGATGATGTGTGAATGAGTGGCGAATGTATGTCCAATTCTTAATCTGGTTAAGATCACTTGATGCCGTCGGCTCGCTGGGTTATTATTCCATTTTTTCACAGATGTTTTTACTTCAGAGAGTTTGGATGATGAGTTATTCCAGTATATTTGCCAGTCGGAGGTAATAATGTTTTTGTAAAATTGCTTGAGATCTGCAAGAGGTGTCTTATTCTCAATCTCGGCATTTTGGGAAGTAGCGCTTTTAGCTAGGTCATCTGCTTTTTCGTTTTGTGCGATGCCCACATGTGCTGGGATCCACATAAATTCAATTGTCCTTTTGGCATTATTAGCCGTGAAAAGTTCATTTTTTATATACGAGACAATTGGATGTAAATGTTGGAACTGTTGTATGGCTGTGAGAGAGCTCAATGAGTCGGTTAATATTAAGGTTTTGTTTATTTTTTCCGTATTCGCATATTCTACTGCTTTCCAAATAGCATATAATTCGGCAGAAAACACGGAATTAGTCGGCGCTAGTGTGAATGAGTGTTGTATATTCTCCAGAACCATGGATGCACCCACACCTTCTTCAGTTTTTGAACCGTCGGTATATATATGTTTATAGCTTTGGTAATTGCTTATTTTACTTTGGAAGAGTTTCCTAATCGTTGAGTGGTTCATTGTAGATTTACTGAATTCAGTCATACTAGAGTCACAACTTGGGGAGATGAAACACCAGGGAGGGAAGGATGGTTTGTAGCAGAGGTTGTAAGGGAGAGGTAAGGATATGTTTAGTTTGCTTTGGTAAGAGTATAGTCTTTCATGGTATGGGGGATCGAGTCTCGGATGCAGTTGAAACATGTTTCTGAAACGATTTGCAAATACGTTTCGATGGACGGGTTTTTCCGGGATCGCTGCGACAGATGCCGCATAGCTGAGAGTTAAATACATTCGTCTTCGGTATAAATCTGGTTCACCTAGTTCGCATAGAATACTGTCAACTGGGCTTGTGCAAAATGCTCCTAAGGCAATTCTAACGGCATTGTTTTGAATAGTGTCCAATTGTTTTATTATGTGCCTTTTAGCGGAATTATAGATGATGGCACCATAATCTAATTTTGATCTGATGATGGATCTGTATATCTTGGTTAGCGTTGTGCTATCTGCTCCCCACATTTTTGAGGATATTGTTCGCATGAGATTTAGGTCTCTTTGGCATTTAAGTTTCAAATTTTGAATGTGTTTCTTCCAGCTGAGACTTTGATCGAAAAACATTCCCAGGAACTCAATTCCATCCACATATGAAATAGATTTCTCAAACAATTTAAGATTTGGAAGTACTATATCCGGGATGCGTTTAGTGAATAACAAACTTTTGGTTTTCTGTGCCGAAAATTGTAGTCCTGAAGTTTCTGACCAATTTTCTAGCTGAGTTAGAAAATATTGTAGTTGGTTATACAATGAAGCTATGTTCCGTCCTCTCGAGTATATTACTAAGTCATCTGCATATAGCCTAGCTTTAATATTCGTATTACAGTTTTGGATGATATCATTTATAGCAATTGAAAATAGAGTTACACTTAAGGAGCATTCCTGTGGTATCCCGTTAGTTTGGGTTTTTAAAGGCGAATATGAGCCATTAGCTCTGACCGTAAAAACGCGATTTTTCAGAAAGTTGCAAACAAATTTTAACATATTTCCTCTTATGGACCAGCTTTCTAATGTTTTTATAATCTTGTGACGCCAAACGGTATCATAGGCTTTCGATATATCAAGGAAAATTGCTAACACATATTGTTTATTAGCAAAGGCTTCATGTATTTCTGATTCTAGATCCACTAAGTTATCAATTGCTGATCTTCTTTTTCTGAAGCCGCTTTGTTCAGGAATAAGAAGATTTCGACTTTCCAAAGTCCACATTAATCTGTCATTGATGATTTTGTCTAAAATCTTACCCATTGCACATGTGAGCGCGATTGGTCTGTAAGAGCTAGTGAGTGTTTTGGGTTTACCATGTTTATGCATTGGAATAACAATAGATTTAAGCCAAATCTGAGGAAAGGTATTGTTAGTCCATATCCTATTGTAAATATGTAGTAGCAGTTCCTTGGCTAGACTTGGGAGTCTTTTGAGGAATGTTATTGGAATATTATCAGGTCCAGCTGCTGTTTCTTTTGATGAGTGTATTGCGTGATTTAATTCCTGCATTGTTATTGGTTCGTTGACTGGTTCATGAGAATTTTCTTCTAGCTCTACGAAGGTTTGTTCCTGTATACGTTTGAAGTTTAAAAACTTGTTTGTGTAGTTGCTATCGCTAGAATGTTTTTCAAATGATCTTGCGAGGGTTTCACAGATTTGTTCAGGAGTAGTGACGGTGTTATTTTGATATTTTAGGACATTTATGTGGGACTGGTAGTTCACTCCAGAAATCTTTTTAATATTGTTCCACACTATTTTGGATGGGGTAGAATTGTTAATACTGGATATAAAGTGTTTCCAAGAATCCCGTTTGCTCTTTTTTATCGTTAATCGAGCTTGGGCTCTCAATCGTTTAAATTGAATTAAATTTTCCTGAGACTTAATTTTCTTGTATTTGTTAAATGCCTTTTTGTAGTTCTTTGTTGCTTCTGCACATTGATTATTCCACCAAGGAACAGCTGGATGTTTTTTGATAATTCTAGTTCTTCCGATAGCAAGTTCTGCAGCAGTTATGATAATGTCGGAAAGCTTTTCTACAATCTCATCTACATCTGAGCTCAGGATATCAGAGATACAATTGTTGCCGAGTTTGTTCAGTATTAGATTATTGAAGTAGTCCCAATTGGCTAAGTTAAAGTTCCATTTTTCCGGAGGTGGGACTTCATTTGCTGAGCTGCCATAAATAATGAAAGGGTAATGATCGCTATCGTAAAGATCTTGCAGGACGTCCCAGTTGAATATCAATGATAAAGTAGGATCACAAAGGGAGAGATCTATCGCCGATTCTGCGCCAGTGGCCGTATTAAATCTGGTTGGTCGACCATCATTCATAAGATTCATATTTTTTTGGTTAATTATTTGTTCCAGTGTATTTCCAAATTGGGAGTTGCTTTTTGATCCCCAAATATTATTATGGGCGTTGAAGTCGCCAACTATAAGTCTTGGAAGTGGGAGTTGAGTTAATAAATCTTCAATCTCTTGCAAACTGGGTGAAGAGTTTGGAGGGCAATAAATATTACATAAAGATAATTTCGTTGGTCCATCGATGCAGACAGCGACAGCCTCGAGGTTCGTTTTTAATTGTATGGGTACTGCGTCTATAGAATTTTTCACGTAAATAGCCACGCCTCTGCTTGCAATAGACTGGTTTGCTCTATTTTTATAAAAGCAAGAATAATTATTCATGTGGTAGATCTTATTAGAGAAACGTGTCTCCTGAAGACATATTATTGAGGGGGACTGTTCGGCTAGTAAAATTTTTAACATTTCTAAATGGGCGTATAACCCGTTTAGATTCCATTGTAATATAGTTGTGAATTTAATAGGTATTTGAAATTCTTGAGGTCGAGCACAAAGGTATTGATGATACAGACGAATCGCTATCCTCTTGATTACTAGATTCTTGACTTAATTGAGATATAATTTTTTTAGAAATCCTGGTACATTTACTTTTCATTTTTTTATCTGTGAAGTAGGGATACATAGTGTGTAATTGATCAATGAGGCCATTAATATCTTCTGTATATAACTTGGCTACGCTTAGTGGGTCCGGTGAACCATGTACATTTTCGAAAAAATCACAAAATTGTTGGTAGGTAAGCACATGTTTGTCTGTCGTTTCAAAAAATGTCTTTGTTGATTCCATTTGTTTTCCGATATTTACTGTAGTTAGTGTTTGAACGTTAATTTTTGCTTTTTTTTGGTGTTTTGTTATTCTGGGCTCCGTGAAATTCATGTCGATGGTTTGTTCAACAGGAGAAGGAGTTTCAGATAGGGATCGTTTGGTTTTGTTATAGGATAAGGATGTAGCTGTGTTTATTTTAATAGAATGTGAACTTTGTGGTTCAGTTTTAGAAGTGGTGTCAGAAATAATTGAGTTTTTATTGGTTCCTTCTAGAGATGAATCGGATGTCAGGTTTTCGGAATGCAGTATTGATGTTGGTGTAGAAGAAATGGGATAGAGAGTTGCTGCTGGTATATGTGTTTCTGCAACCGTTGATTGTTGTGGTGTTGGTGCGGTTACATGAGCAGGTGGTAAATCTGTTGATGTGGTTGCTGTTAGGTTTGTTGGTAGTACTTGTGACTGTGTATTAGGGAGCGTACATTCTGTTGCAACATGCCCTTTCTGCTTACAGTTATAACATGTATAGTCGTCGAGGGAGAGAAATATTCGATAAGAGGTTCCTTCGTGATTCACAGTAATGAAATCTGGGATTTGAATCTGGTTCTGGTCTACAGGTGAAATATAGGTTTGTCTACGAAAACTTAGAATGTGCTTGAATTCTGGGTGTGAAGTACCGATGCGAAGAAACGTAATCTGCGACATTATTTTAATGCCAATTCGTGTTAATTCATTTTCTAATAGTATATTTGGTATAGATGGATATACATTTGACAGTAGTAATCTTTCCGCAGGTGTTATTAATCGCCGAGCTTTAATCGTAGTTTGTCCAAGATTTATTGAGCCATCATTGCTATTCATAAATGAATCAACCAAATTTTCATTTGCCAAATAAATGCAAATGCGGTTATTGGAGATTCTGGAAGAGAAGATTATATTTTTTGGTTCCATGATATTCCCTAAAGAAATGAGGTATTCCTCCAATTTTATGTTCTCAACTGAAGGGAAAACTATTGCTTGTTTTTTGCTTGGAAATTTTGGTGAGTTTGTTACTGTTGCGTAAGATTTAATTTGAGGTTGAGTGCCCCCTCTATAAGGGACGCTCTCATTCACCGATTCATCCATTTTGGTAGATGTGTTTCATTGGTGTTCTAACTACGGCTCTGTCTAATGTGTAGAAATATAAACTACTAATGAGTTTTTGATTATACTAGATTGTGAATGTTGATATAACTCGTTGTTAAAAGTATGTCTATGACAATTATAATATAGAGAATTAATTAAAAACTCACAGATTCCGTACTAATACAGAAGATGCTTAGATCTTGAATACTAGACACTGTAACTAAATTATTTCGCACTGAATTTAACTAATTTTATGAATTATCGGAGCTGATATTAAACACAACCGGTGCTCAATTTGCCAGGACCGAACTCCGTACTCCCCTTTCATTACATAATTACTTCCCTTTCGTTACATAATTACCAACTATTTGTTTTTTATTTTATTTGTATAAGTAGCTTCTGAAACATCTTGAGTATTGAAAATGTTTTCTTCTAGATTTAAATATCTGCGAACATATGAGCATGTTTTATTATTAATAATAATATCTACCCTATTGCAATATCAAGTTTTTTGTTGGGTATAATGCAAATCTAGGATTTGAAATATTGTGAATCGTTTTCAAAATATACTTAATATACTTACTAGGTAACTAAAATATTTTAAAAATTGAAAAAACCCTTATTTTGTAATATAATGTTAGTGTACAATTCCGCCACATGAAATGTCAATGTATAATAGCCGATTAAAGTATTGAATGAGTATTAAGTTTTAATAATTATGATTTTGGAATAGGTACTTACCGATAACATCTGTTGTTCGTCCATTATAAAGTATAGAAACTGTAGCTTAGTAGGAACTAACGAAAATGAAAACCACTTTATTCAAGTGCTACTTGCAAAATATGTGCTTCCTGCAAATAAAATATAACTATAACACATAACTGAAAACCATCCGCCATTTCATGCTTGTCATTTTTGTTTCCACAGATAACTACTGTATGTTTCGTTCATCAGTTCCTCTTCTGTTTTCTTTATGTTGCTGTGATGTTCAATATGAGATATAACTGAGAGTTTTATGAACTAGCGCCGTACAGACGTAATAAGTACGATGTTAATAAAAATTATCTCGAAAGATGTGAAAGTAACTGCAACATGTGATCATCTTAGAAACATGTTAATTTGTAATATTACAGTAACGTTCTGTATGTGACATTAGTGAGAAGTATACAAATTAGCACCGTATGAATGTTTCCTATAGGAAGTTACTAAAAAGAAGTTCATAGGATGTGTATGTAACTACGAATTCAAGTATTACTGTGTACATCAAAAATATGTTTTATTTACATGACATGGAAGTTAATAGAGTTGGTTATAAAATTAAGACATCTAGGAGATATCTTATTAACGTTTTAAATAAACATTACGAAAAGTCTCTAAGAAGAACATCACAAAAAGACTTGTTATGTTTCTTGTTTAGTGGGTATGGTTTACAGTGCGATGTTGATACCCATATTTCATAAGCTTCTTGTCGCGAACGAGGAAGAGCCATTTCTACAACTTGAGTAGATAATTTTTCTTAATAATATGAACGAAATGATTTAACTCAACTGAATATAGAATATTAAATTCACATATATGTACAATGTAATATATACATACCTTTTATACTTTCTCAGGATTGTCATTTTTATGCTTTATTGACATTTTCTTTTAAATTTTCGCATTTATTGACCATAGCGATATTAAGTTGATAAGAATAGATATTATTCATTGATCTGTGTTAAAGGTCGGGAAGAGGATTACTGCACAGTGACGAAACAATGCATTTCCGCGGTTTTTCCTTTTCGTATCGGTGCTTAAAAATAAGTACAATATAAAATAACATCAATTTTTCATGTATGTACCTCATTTCGTTACTTCTAAACCGCATTTAAAAAATGGCAACAGCGCAAATTTTTTCAGTAATCTACTCCCTGAGGTATCTTAATGACAAAAAATGTTGTTTTTCTTTTTTAACAGATTTCGGCTAAACGAAACTTGCCCCTAAATGTAATTGCTGAATCCTAAGAAAATGTGATTATTATCAGTATAAGAATTATTATTGTAGATTCCGAATAATGACGGTATGATAACTATTGGATGCCTGCTACAAGCCGAAATAGTGCAACGCGAACATATGACCATGACGTCTCTCTGGTTACGTCAAGTTGTTGAATAGTATGTACCGTTAGTAATGTTAGAAATATATCGTATTTTTTGTATTCTTTAATAGTTGAAAGTACTTATAAAAATGACTTTTATAAATAGTTTATCATTCGATAAATAACTTACATTAAAAAAACTAAAACCAACAATTGGTATTACAGCGTGGTAGATTGATTTTAATAGAAATTTACTAAAATATTGGAGGAAACATTTTTTTTTATTAATTAGAGAAAAAATATATTTATGCAATTTGCTTCAACAACTTAGGTAATTAGCAAATGTGCATAAATTGGTACAATAATTTCAATATAAACAGGTATTATTTACAGCATGTGGATGAGATTGATATTTTAAAGGTACATAATTAAGTTTCCAATATTATAGGAGTCTTCAAGCAGTTCTATTAGGTTGGCGCTCAAATTACACACATTTCTCTCATTACTGAATTTAGGGCACTCAATAAAAACATGTTTAACACTTATTTGCACTTGACACACACTACATACTGGGGCATCTTCTTTCTTCAACAGATATTGATGTGTATATCTCGTATGTCCTATCCTAACTCGTGATAATATTACTTGGTGTCTACGCGTAATACTGAGGTTCTTCCACGGAGAAATAACTGGCTTTATTTGTTTCAGCTTAGCCTCGGATCTATTCCACAATTTTTACCACACGGTACTAGCTGACGATAAAAGACAATTAGAACGTGGACTATATATTATTTGTACCGCGAAGAACTTTGATTTAGTTATTGAATAATTGTCATTGATAAGCTTCCAACGATTTTCACACCATTTACTTTATGAAGAAAAGGGTACTCACCGAATTTATTCCTGGAGTTTCATTTTTGGGTACCCGAGTTGGCTGAAGGCGTTTAATGTTTCTGTATACACAATTGTTTTCCTTGGCTAACTTCACACACTCGAATCTATCTTTTCTACACCCGAAAAAAGGTTCAGTTCGTCAACCATTTCACCACACACGTTCCTTCTCGCGCCTGCGCGCAGTTCGTAACCCCTTCTTCAAGCTATGGTGTGTGTTATGAATTAATATAACCGCGAAAAATAGTTTGTGAACAAACACATTTCTTGTTGATTTTTTAAACATGTTATTTAGGTCACTGTTACTAATCACTTGTTTATTCACTATAGTGGGATATTATTTAGGTAATCTTCTTTGGCTGGTTGGTCGGCTGTTTCATTACCTCTAATTTGTGTATGTGAAGGGACCCACAAAAAGGTGATAATTTTGCTCTTCATTGAATGAATATTTTCTTTGATGTTTGTTACAATCTGGGTTGATTTGAGTTATGCTTTGAAGGACACTCAACGAGTCTGTTATTATGCAAAATTCTTTTTGATAGAGGTGCTTGCAGAACTCTGTTGCCTTAAAAACTATACACAGCTCCCCTGCGTATACGCTGCCCTTATGTGGTAAAACAAAATATTGCATCTCGTGTGCAGTAACCAATGCAGCGGACGTCGTATCTTGAGACTTAGAGGCATCAGTGAAAAAGTGTGTATAATCTTCAAATTGTGAAGATATTCGTAGAAATTCTTTTCTTGAGAAGATTCTCGTTTGTTGTAGGGAGTTAGAGAGAAATTACAGTTTGTAGGTTCAAGTAGCCAGGGAGAGTATTCAAGAGAACGCACAACACCCTTTGGGAAGTTTATATCTATTTCTATTTCACTGCCGATCATATTGAGGCGTTGGTAGAAAGGGGGAGTCAAATGTGGTTTTTGGAGAAATCTACTTCTGAAGAGATTGGAAAATGCATTATGGTAGACTGGGTTTCTTGGGTTAAAAAGTACTTTAGAGGCATAAGATAGGCTTAGATATTCTCATCTTATTTTGAGTGGTGGATCTCCAGCTTCACATAGTAAGCTTTCAACTGGCTTGGATAAGCTCCTAGATAAATTCGAATACCCTTATTGTGGGCAGTATCTAGAAATTTTAAGGATGTTTTAGTGTGTGCATCTGATCCTCATTGATGATTTCCCCAAACTTCTATTACATTTATTGCACTAAGACATGATTTCCTTAATTGCTTTATGTGTGCGATGCAATTCAGCCTTTTACCGAAAAGCATTCCCAAATATTTTATTTTCGATTCCATTTGAAGAGAAGTGTTGTGAAATGTTAAAGAGATGGCACTAGGTTCCTTTTTTAGGAGAAAACTATATACTTCGACTTTTGTGAAGAAAACGTCCAGCCAGCTTGATTTATCGATATCCCTACATCATTGATATATTCTTGCATATTTCTTTCTATGGATTTTATGTTTCTTCCACTTGTGAATAAAATTAAGTCATCTGCATACAGTCTTGCATGTACTCGTAACGAAATCTTTTCAAAAATGTTATCAATTGCTGCAAGTAATAACGTGGTGCTAATTACGGATACTTGAGGTGTTCCGTTATTTTGGCAATAGATATTGTATATAGCTCCGTTTGCTTTTACTTTGAAGGTTCTGTTTGATAAAAAATGTTGGACGATTTTGAATATACTTCCATCGATCCCTCAGGAGAGAAGCTTCTTCAAAATATTGTATTTCCAAATAGTATCGTAAGCTTTATCTATATCAAATACAGCGGCTACAATTACTTGTCCATTTGCAAAACTTTCATGTACTGTTTTTTCCAAATCAACTAGATTGCCTAAGGTTGAACGATTTTTATGAAATCACTTAGATTTGGAGAATTTTTATTATGCGTTTCCAGGAACCATAGAAGTCGATTGTTGAGAATTTTTTCCAAGACCTTGCACATCGTGTAGGAGATAGGACGATAAGACTGTGGCTCATAGAGAGAGAGAGAGAGAGTAGGAAAAAGACCACCAACAAAAACTTTGGTAAAAATGCCAAGTAAAATGTCTTTGCCACACATTGGAAGATTTTTCAAAAATGATCCAGAAATGTCATCAGTGCCAGGGGATGAATTTTTAATCTCTGCTAGTGTGTATTCCAGTTCATCCAAGGTTATTGGTTTATTAATTGGATCATCACTTTCATCATTGATTTCAAGTTGTCTGATTTCTTCCACCAATTTTATGGCTCTAGATTCTTCAGAGTAAATTGAATATTTGGTCTTTTCTTCATAGTATAGTGCCATTGTATTTGAGATCTCATGAGGTGAGGAAGAAGTAAATCCATTATATGTTACATACGGGATCTCAGAACTTGCATTTGATCCGTTAATCCTTTTTATTTGATTCCAGAGATTAGTCAGTGGGGTGGAGCTGTTAATTGTGGATAAATACTCCTTCCAGGACTCTCTTTTTACTTTTTCAACAGTCCATTTTGCTTTCGCTTTCAATCGTTTAAAGTTTAGAAGGTTTTCCTCAGTTTTGTGTCTTTTGTATCTGTATAAGGCACTTTTTGAGTCTCTTATGGCTATCTGACAGCCTGAGCTCCACCATGGAACAGGTAATTTGTGTCTTATTGGCCTTGTTTTACCGATTATTGCGAAGGCCGAGTTAATAATTATTTCATTAAGTGATTCCAGGTTCTCATTAATATTATTGCTCATGTTAAATTCTGAATTTCCTTCTTGGATTAAAGTTGAATATAGATTCCAATTAGCTTTTCCCAATTTCTACCTGGGCGTTGTCTCAGCATTGACTTGTATACCGTTGCGGTCTAATAATATTGGAAAATGATCGCTGTCATAGAGATCGGGAAGAACTTCAAATGTTATATGACTTGTTAGTCTTAGATCACATATTGACAAATCAATTGTGCTGGACGTTCCAGACTCTACGTTAAATCTTGTTTTCTTGCCATTATTTAGAAGAGTTAAGTTACTATCATGCATCAATTATATTTTCAATAATACGTCCTCGTGGATGTGTATAATCGCAGCCCCAAATTACATTTTGGCTGTTGAAATCACCTACTATGATTCTACGTTTGGGAATTTGATTTAATAGATCGTTTATTTGTTTATAAGTAAGGTTGAAATTTGGAGGAACATATAAGTTACAGACATATATTTTCATCGGCAGTTGAATTTCGACAACAACAACTTCCAATTCAGAAACAACATTAAATTCGTTTGCGACAATTGAATTTGCAATGTATGTTACTGTTCCCCCACTTGCTATAAAAAGCATTAGTTCTATTTTTTTGGAAAGCATCAAAATTACGAAATTTATATACGTACTGGTCTTTAAAGTTTGTTCCTTGTAAGCACATGATTTTTGGATGTTGTTCAGACAAAAGGAGTTTTACCATTTCTAATCTAGCATTGACTTCGTTTATATGCCACTGTAAAAGTGGGAAAATTTTGTTTATTGCGTTGAAAATGATATTGATAAGTTTCTTGTGATGATATGTCACTACCAGTATCCGATACAGGGGGGTTACTTTTGTTTTCTTGTACTATGAGAAGCTTCATTATTATTTTCCTTGTTTTTGTGAAACGAGATTTATATATTTTTTCAGTGAGAGAAGGATAAACTTCAAAAGTCATTAAAATAGGTAGTGAGTCGACGTCAAATGTATATAGGTGAGCTACACTTAACAGGTCTTTGTTACCTTGGACACTTTCTATAAAATTCTTGAACTGAGCCACACATGCTAGAATGCTCTTCAATAAATTGCTTGGCAGGTAACAGTTGTTCTTTAAGAGAGGTTTCTAATGATAGCGGTTTATTATTGTAGTGTTGATGAGTTTTACTTGGAGCAGTTGGTTCTACAAATTGTGCTTGCGGTTCATATTCTGTTGCGATTACGCTAGTCGAGGGTTCTTTAGTAAATAATTTGTAGATTCCGGATTTACTTCAGTAATCGTTGAAGATTTGTTCTCGTCTTGTTCGGGTTTTTGTTTTTTAGATACCTGCTTGTTAATAAAAGGAGTTGAGATATTCTGCTCTTCTAACGAAGTTGTAGCCATCTCATTCGCTTTTATCTTACCAGTTACGTCTACATCTGAAACTTCAATATCCATATTTCGATTTTGACGGGAGATATCGGAAAAATTGTTTCCGTTTGGAGAATTTGAAGGATGAGATTATCTTGTATACCTTGTGTTTCACATTGCCTGCACGAGGCTTCAATGAAGGGAATCAGATAGACCAAGAACTCATATCAAGAAAATGGCTGAAAACAGTAGTAGATACTCGTTCATTCAGAGGCGCTAATGTGAATTCTAACTATTTCTTAGTTGTGGTAAAAATAAAAATGAAAATAAAAAGAAACGTTAAAACGGAGAAACGTGAAAAACAATGGAACATCGATAATATAAAAGAAGAACACACGGAAGAAAGATAGAGACCAGTATTAAAAAATAGGTTAACACAAGATCCAGATGGAACTAGAGATTAAAAATTGGAGAACATAAAAATCAGTATTACCAAAACAGCCAAGGAAATACTAGGACAAAAAAAGCAACAAATATGTTAAGAATGGTACGATGAAGAATATGAAAGCAACAAGGAACAAAGTGATCAAGCACGAAGTAAGTACAGGAGGAGGGACAGAACTGAAAGAATACGAGAAAAAGAAGAAAGAAGCGGACAAATGCTGTCAGAACAAAAAAGCAGATTGGATAAAGGAGATTATGACGAAAATGGAAAGTGACAACCGAGATAATAAAAATTTATATGATTACATAAGAAAACAAAGTAAAAGAAGCAAAGTAATGACCAGAATCAGCAAAAGAGAATGGGAAGCATATTATAAAAACGATCTATAGGAGGATGAGGTTACAGAAGCAAATTTTGAGGTAACAGCAGAAGAGGAATACCTCCCAACATATGCAGAATATGAAGAAATAATAAGAAATCTCAAACATGAGAAGTCAGCAGGAGCAGATGGAATAGTTAACGAACTGATAACGAAGGGAGCAGAAGAACTAAAAAGAAAGATATATGAATTGCTCATAAACATATGGAAAAAAGTACAAATGCCAGCAGAATGTCCTTTAGGTCTAACAATACCAATCTTCAAAAAAAAAAGACCAAACAAAATGCTATAACTACCGAGGAGTAACCCTGCTTAACACAGTATACAAAGTCATGACATTACTTTTAACAAAGGAAATAAACAAATACGCTGAACAGAAACTAGAGGAATGCCAGTATGGCGTCAGAAGTGGTAATTCAACTATATATTCAGTGCATGTAATGACAATAGAAAAAAGCTATTAATATGGAATCGATTCACATATATTGTTTGTATATTTTAAGCAAGCATTTCATAGTATTAGCAGGCGTAAACTGAATGCAGACATGAGGAAAATGGGTATTCCAAACAAGTTAATTCGACTGACAAAAATGTCAATGAACAACTCGAAAACCAGAGTAATAACTAGTGACGGCTATAGTGAGGAAATCGATAGATGGTGTGAGGCAGGGGGATGTATTATCAACGGTATTATTAAATATAACATTAGATGGTACGATTAGGGCGATAGAAACAGGCACAACAATAGCCCAGAACATGACACAAATAATAGGGTATGCAGAGGATCTGGTACTTATAGCAAGGAATATCAGCAATTTGGATAAAATGCTAGGTGACTTGATCGGAGAAGCAAAAAGCAGAGATTTGCTGTAATCATGAAAGGGAAAAAGAGTGGGAGGACGCTTTACCACCAGGATCTGTGAGTAAAAATCAGCGTACATTAATGCAACAATTTTTCTTCTGTATATGCGTGACCATTTTGTTCTCAGGAAGCCTATAGAAAAAGTGCTCTTGGTGTTCTTATTATCGAAACAGCTATTGAGTAAAAAGAACATCGAAGTACTGCCGTAATCATCGGAAAAGAATTTGATTTGCTAGTTAATTTTAACTAGACGGACCAAATCACATCAGTCGGAAATTGAGAAAGGCAACGTGAGGAGGCAGCTATACTCCACTAAAAGTTTTGATGAATATCCCAACAAGTGTTTTACATTTTCATCTTTCAACACAGTCACTGTTTAGTAAAATAAGTGAATTTAACCATACTAATACAACTTCTATATGTATCATATATATGGTACTTGGAATTAATTAGTTATAAGTTGACCTAGAAATTGTTCATGTTTATTTACAATTGTTTATATTTGACAATCCCATTCATGTATAATAATTCCCATTTGTGAATACAAAAATCGTAGTTTGCTGTTTGCTAAATAGGAAGGAAGAGAGTTTGCAAGTGGATAAAAATATCGGATAAATTACGTTACCGTAGCAACCCTAGCATTTAGGTACTGTCTGTTTACCAAGCAATGCACGTCAATTTGACAATTATAAATGTCAAGAACAGAATGAATTAAACAGCATATAACAATTCCAAAAAGTATGTCGAGATTTGGAAATATTTGCAAGGTAGAAATAGTAAGGGAGGTTGAAAAATCAACTCCAGAAAATACCAAGAAAACTCATTCCTCCATATGGAATCAATTTAGTGAATTTTGTAAACAACGAAACTTCAATTTGGAAACCGAACAGTTAGTGGAAGATGTGGCAGAAATATTGATGGACTGGGGCTTCAATATGAAGAAAAAGAATAAAGAAGATTATAAAGAATACGTGGTGAAAACAATGTGGAACACAACAGCGAAAATGTTGCAAAACATATATTTCGAAAAATTTAATGTTACTTTCAACCCTTCCACTGATTTGGCATTTAAAAAATCCCGTGATGCACGTAATTCTAAACATTATGTTTCTACTCATTGTTCATTTAGTTTGTTAAATAAAGTTTAATTGAAATAAGTTTTTTATCCATGGGATATTTTTTCCGGTGGTTTTCTCATACTTACTTTCATTGGCAATTTAACTCGATCTGTTCAGGCAAAATCACTCGAGCTACGCTCTCGTGATTTTGCCAGAACAGCTCTCGTTAAATTGCCAATGAAAGTAAGTATTCGAAAACAACCCCAAACAATATCCGGCTAAATCTGAACTCTTGTGGTATTACCCCCGAATAAATTTAGTTTGTTTAGTTTATTCGTATCATTTACAAGTACTATAGTTTCAATACCAACAATTTAAATGCAATTACCTATGGAGCTCCCTAAATAGAGCTATTTCAGTTTTATCGAGTCCACTAGCCAGGTTTATCAGTTAAACTTACTAAAAGTGGTATCAAAAGGAAAAGCGAACCCTCTTTTGATCCAATAAAAAATGCTTGGATCAGATATGCGTGTTGCTCATTTGAATATTTTGCAAATTACTGAGAACTGATACTATAAATGGAGAATTTATAATAGATAATACAACAAGGAAATACTTAATAAAGCAAGAGAAACAAAAATAAATGGCTCCATCATGTATGACTAATTTTATCTATATAGTAATCTCGAACTATCTGATCGAACACAATCCCAAACAGCTAAGAACTTGGTAAGATTTCCACTCGGACAGAAAGACGGAGGATGAGATTTCTAACTAAAGCCAATGAGTTGTTTAGTTCGAAATTCCAATGACCGTACAACAAATTTCTGTATGAGGATATATTTTAAAACACCAGGTGTTTGTTGAGACAAGTGAAATTGTGACGTTTTCTTCATGTTTCAGTGACGATTTCAAAAGAAGTGTGAATTAAAATGTGTGATGTATGTTTTTAACTACAACACAGTATATATTACAAGTTAAGAAATCGAGATTCAGTACAAAAAAGAGACAATGACACAAAATGGAAATATATTGTTATTACTCGCTTAATGAACATTTCATATCCTAATTTTGGAAGATGTCCACTAATTTTAACTAACTGAAATCAAAAGTTTCTTGAAAGGTTTCACAGATAAGGATTTTCAAGTGTACGTTATGGAATAGTTGAGGCACTCGAAACAGCAACTCTTGTGTGAGAAAAAATAACAGAATGTAAACGATGACGACTATACCAGTGTGCTGTTTCGTAACATTACTAGACTACAAGCCCAGTCCAAAAATTGAGGGGTCATTTGACCCACCATGAATCACATATAAATCAATACTAGTACATATATAAAAAACAATTTAGAACCTATACCGTCACTTCTTAGCGGTACAGGTGAGTACACAGGTAAGGTAAACATAGCGTTGAAGGAGGGGACTTTTTGATCAAACATATTTGTACGGCATCTATAATTTAGATAGATAATACAGAAGTAATGGCCTACGACATAATGCCGTATAAAAGTATTGGTACCAGGCGCAGATAAAATTTTTGATTTTCCGAAAATTTCCACCCCATTTTCGGCAATTTGATACAGTACGGCATTCATATACAACGATTCGGGTTGTCGCATTCTTCGATTTTTTGGCATCGCCGTACATATCGACTGGGACAGGAGTGAGAAATCTTCGGTGCAACCCTTGAATCTAACCTCTATTCGTTAAGGTCATTTAAAAATGTACGGCATCAATTCCGAACATAAATTTGATGTATAAAAAAACTTGTAGCAACTATGCCGTCTGAAAATTATGGTTCTTAGAAATACAATTTTCTGATTTTTTAAATTAAATATTGATTTTTTTCGTTAAGGTCATTATTTCCTGTACGGCAATTACTTTTTGGGGAAAATATAACACAACACTATAAAACTAAACCATAGCCGTTCATAAAAAATGGTACAAAATAAAAATAAAAAGAAATAAAAATGAAAAAATTAGAAAATTTACAATTTTTTAAAAGTATACTATGGAATAATAATTATGTTATATTACAAATATTATGGCTGATATGATATGATATGAAAGAGAGATCAACAAATGAAAAAATATTTTATGGGGGGTAAGAGTTAAACTGTTCCCAAATAAATGAATGTGAAGTTGAGTATGAGATTGAGGAAGGGGACCTCCTGTCTATATAAACATAAATAAACTCGATTCTCATTGGGAAGAGTAGAACATATACAGCATCGGTTCCTAGAAGGAAGAGTCCGGGATGGTCATCCTCGATTCCCATAGAGAAGAGTCCATAATGGCCATATAAATGGAAGGAAAATGAAGGTGAAAAAATCTGGATAACAGTTACTTCCTTGTGCAGGGAATTCTTATAAATAAGT
This sequence comes from Galeruca laticollis, assembly GCA_963921935.1. Taxonomy (NCBI): domain Eukaryota; kingdom Metazoa; phylum Arthropoda; class Insecta; order Coleoptera; family Chrysomelidae; genus Galeruca; species Galeruca laticollis. The sequence continues at coordinate 97,702,272 of OY998181.1, read as the reverse complement.
GATAAGCACAATGTAGTAAACAAGAAAACGAAAAACAAGGGGCTCATAATGCCTCGATGAAAAGTCCATCACAATCGCGGCAAATTAAACTGAAAGAAATCTACTTCACTCACAACATGTGACAATAATAGTAAAGAAACAATGTGGAAGCTTATCATAGCGGAAACTGTAAATGGGAGAAATGTCATACTTCAAAATGACAAGAGAAAGAATTGAAGTATAATTGAAAAAGAAGAAAATGAAGTTTTCTCCTTGGAAGTGGTTAATGACAAACCTTGAAAATACAATAAAAGGATAGAATTAGTTCCAAAGACACAAATCGTCATGTGAAGAACATGTGTTGCCCACGAACGAAGAATAGTACATGTTAAACATAATACAAATTCACTGAAAAATAGATAATTACAATTTAATAAAATAGTACTTTTAAACGATGAAATAAAACAATACAGTTTGTTTAAATCTTCATATATTTGAACCAATGTTCAATTTAAACTTGTTGACACGTTTCACTAACACAGTAGCTTTGTCAAAACGAATGAAGGTAAAATATAAAAATATCTTAATATATACAGTGCTAAATCTATTTACTAAGGTTAACAATGGTATTGGAACAAATTACCTGGAAATTCATTCACTACAAACATTCCTAAACTATCTTCTAGGTAAAGAGGTTCAATAAAGGAGACTGATTGATATCTATTTGGTCGTTAAGAAGATTACCTGAATATTTTTTTTTGTTAATCTCTAGGGCCTCTAATAAATTTAAACTAAAGGATTTACCGACTACATGGAGAATTTGAAAATTTGGGTCGAAAAGTGTTGGTTTTCTAATAAATGATTTGAATAGTTAGAATCTAATTTTTTGTTGTCATAGCTACGTTTTTGTTCCGAAATTCTAGCTTTAAAATTTCTAAAAGTTCTACCGATATGAATTTTATCACAATTGTCATTACCACATTTTAATTTATAAACTCCTGATTTGTTTAATTTTGAAGATATAGATTTATGATTTTTAATGAATTTGGATAAATTGTGATCAGTTTTAAAGGAAATATTCATGTCTAAAGTTTCTAAAAATGATTTAATTTTTAAGGATGGTGTTCCAAGGGATGTTAAGCTTTTAAATTGTCTATTATTTTTATCTGAAGGGAATACTTGTTCTAAAGTCTGTTTTTTTATCTTTTTATTTATGATATTGTCAATTAAATTTGGATCGTAATTATTATTAACTGCTATTTGTTTTATGATATTTAATTCTTTGGTATAATTATTAATATTTATTGGGACTGTTAAGAGTCTGTGTATTAGTTTATGACTGAATGGGTGGACCGAACTATTATGAATTGTAATATCTGTATGTGATGGTTTATGAAATATAGAAAAATCATGTTTATTATTTATATTTGAAATTGTAAGGTCTAGAAAGTTTATAGACTCATTTTGTTCAAGTTCTACGGTAAATTTGATATTATTGTGAATCGAGTTTATGTATGTAATGAAGCTCTCTGATTGTCTATTTGTACCGATGAAGCTAGCTAAAATGTCGTCCACATATCGGTGCCAGTACATACATTTTTCAGGCAAGCAATTTTGAGACCCTTAAAAAAGACCCAACTAATGAATTCCAGAGAGAAATAAAATTAGCACTAGATAACGTTAAATCAATAATTAACGATAAAGAAAAATATAAATTATTTTTACCCAATCCGCAACACCCTGAACTCTATTCATTAATTAAACTCCATAAAGAGGGGTACCCAATCAGCCAGTTATTTCTTATTTCACAGCACCTTCATTCAGAATTTCAAAGATTCTCATAGATGTCATTTCTAAATATTGTTCATTCATACCTCGATTTTCAGTTAAAAACTCAACGGAATTAATTAATAATATTCAAGATATAATACTACCCTATAATTCTAAAGTCATATCGTTCGATGTAACAAATCTATTCCCTAGTATACCTCCTAAAGAAACTATAACTCTTGTTGATAACTTGCTCACATACAATAATGTTAATCCTATAATTCACTATGATATCATTACTTTATTAAAAGTGTGTTTGAATCAAAATTATTTTCATTTCAATGGAGAGGTTTATAGCAGTAAAGATGGTTTGATTATGGGCAACCCTCTCAGCCCCCTACTATCAGAAATATTCATGGATAATATAGAAAAAATAATTCATGAACACCCCCTTAGTAAAAAATTTATGTACTGGCACCGATATATGGACGACATTTTAGCTAGCTTCATCGGTACAAATAGACAATTAGAGAGCTTCATTACTTACATAAACTCGATTCACAATTATATCAAATTTACCGTAGAACTTGAACAAAATAAGTCTATAAACTTTCTAGACCCTACAATTTCAAATATAAATAATAAACATGATTTTTCTATATTTAATAAACCATCACATACAGATATTACAATTCATAATAGTTCGGTCCACCCATTCAGTCATAAACTAGCAGCTTTCAATAGTATGATACACAGACTCTTAACAGTCCCATTAAATATTAATAATTATACCAAAGAATTAAATATCATAAAACAAATAGCAGTAAATAATAATTACGATCCAATTTCAATTGACAATATCATAGATAAAAAGATAAAAAAACAGACTTTAGAACAAGTATTGCCTTCAGATAAAAATAATAGACAATTTAAAAGCTTAACATACCTTGGAACACCATCCTTAAAAATTAAATCATTTTTAGAAACTTTAGACATGAATATTTCCTTCAAAACTGATCACAATTTATCCAAATTCATTAAAAATAATAAATCTAAATCTTCAAAATTAAACAAATCAGGAGTTTATAAATTAAAATGTGGTAATGACAATTGTGATAAAATTTATATCGGTAGAACTTTTAGAAATTTTAAAACTAGAATTTCGGAACACAAACGTAGCTATGACAACAAAAAATTGGATTCTAACTATTCAAATCATTTATTAGAAAACCAACACATTTTCGACCCAAATTTTTAAATTCTCCATGTAGTCGGTAAATCCTTTAGTTTAAATTTATTAGAGGCCCTAGAGATTAACAAAAATAAATATTCAGGTAATCTCCTTAACGACAAAATAGATATCAATCAGTCTCCTTTATTGAACCTCTTTACCTAGAAGATAGCTTAGGAATGTTTGTAGTGAATGAATTTCCAGGTAATTTGTTTCAATACCATTGTTAACCTTAGTAAATAGATTTAGCACTGTATATATTGAGACATTTCCATATTTTACCTTCATTCGTTTTGACAAAGCTACTGTGTTAGTGAAACGCGTCAACAAGTTTAAATTGAACATTAGTTCAAATATATGAAGATTTAAACAAACTATATTGTTTTATTTCATCGTTCAGTATGGATCTTCATCAAGTAAAAGCCTCATCTATTCAATTTTTAGTACTTTTAAGTTATTGAACATTGAATAGTTACACAAAATTATAAATCAGAATCAGCGTGTACAAATTCATAGCTGTAAAAATCAACATTAGTCCAAATCCTCTTAAAATGAAGAAGAGCTGTTAGGTTAACATGTCAAAGATTAAAAACAATAAAATTTATATATACAACAAACTGATACTGAGTAGCAATAGTCGCGTCAACGCCTGCGAACACCTATCAATTTGGTGCCACAGGTCGGATCGGGATGCGGTTTTCTGCATTCTCTTCCAAAACGATTATCTCGGAATGTGTCTGGGTAGATTTTCCCCGGAGATCGAAAATTGCATCGCTGCAGGCCAAATTGCGCGCGAAAAATGCATTATCTGGGAGGTCTTTTGGAGGATTTTCAAATCTGATAAATAAGGGTCAGAACTCGCCCGGATCGGGTACTCGGGGGTTTTCGAGGCCGCTGATCACGAATATAATGTTCAAATTGACCCGAACACCTGGTGCACCAGAACCTGACCCTAAACGTCATCTCCGGGAGTTTTCCTGACACAATCAGAGAAGGTCAATCAAGAATCATTCTGGGCGGTTTTTTGGCCCGCTGAATCCAAATCTGGCATCGGCGAGCACCCCACTGGCACCTGGTGCACCGAAATCCGGGCTAGAACGTCGTCTCCGAGAGTTTTCTTGAGAAGACTGCCACAACCTACCCGAAAATCATAAGAGGGCAGTTCTGTGGGGCGGTGGTCCCGAATTTCACGCCGAAAACAACTCCCCGAATACCTGGTGCACCAGAACCTGACCCTAAACGTCATCTCCGGGAGTTTTCCTGACACAATCAAAGAAGGTCAATCAAGAATCATTCTGGGGGGTTTTTTGGCCCGCTGAATCCAAATCTGGCATCGGCGAGCACCTCACTGGCACCTGGTGCACCGAAACCCGGGCTAGAACGTCATCTCCGAGAGTTTTCTTGAGATGACTGCCAAAACACACCCGAAAATCATAAGAGGGCAGTTCTGTGGGGCGGTGGTTCGGAATTTTCACGTCCAAATCAACCTTCTCGGCCCCTGCCGCGCTGGGATTTTTATCTTTACACCGCCGAAAGTTTGAGTTGGGTTGAATTTGATCTGAATTAAATAAAAAGTTTTTAATCCAAAATTGTATATATACTGACTTCTTTATTTACTTTACATTAATCTCTCTACTCCTCGCCTTATGTAAGTAGAATCAATAATTCCAGCGGTGTAAAGATAAAAATCCCAGCGCGGCAGGGGCCGAGAAGGTTGATTTGGACGTGAAAATTCCGAACCACCGCCCCACAGAACTGCCCTCTTATGATTTTCGGGTGTGTTTTGGCAGTCAGCTCAAGAAATGTCTCGGAGATGACGTTCTAGCCCGGGTTTCGGTGCACCAGGTGCCAGTGAGGTGCTCGCCGATGCCAGATTTGGATTCAGCGGGCCAAAAAAACCCCCATTATGATTCTTGATTGACCTTCTTTGATTGTGTCAGGAAAACTCCCGGAGATGACGTTTAGGGCCAGGTTCTGGTGCACCAGGTGTTCGGGGAGTTGTTTTCGGCGTGAAATTCGGGACCACCGCCCCACAGAACTGCCCTCTTATGATTTTCGGGTAGGTTGTGGCAGTCTTCTCAAGAAAACTCTCGGAGACGACGTTCTAGCCCGGATTTCGGTGCACCAGGTGCCAGTGGGGTGCTCGCCGATGCCAGATTTGAATTCAGCGGGCCAAAAAACCCCCCAGAATGATTCTTGATTGACCTTCTCTGATTGTGTCAGGAAAACTCCCGGAGATGACGTTTAGGGTCAGGTTCTGGTGCACCAGGTGTTCGGGGAGTTGTTTTCGGCGCGAAATTCGGGACCACCGCGCCACAGAACTGCCCTCTTATGATTTTCGGGTAGGTTTTGGCAGTCTTCTCAAGAAAACTCTCGGAGACGACGTTCTAGCCCGGGTTTCGGTGCACCAGGTGCCAGTGGGGTGCTCGCCGATGCCAGATTTGGATTCAGCGGGCCAAAAAACCCCCCGAAATTATTTTTGGTTGACCTTCTTTGATTGTGTCAGGAAAACTCCCGGAGATGACGTTTAGGGCCAGGTTCTGGTGCACCAGGTGTTCGGAGGTCAATTTGAACATTATATTCGTGATCAGCGGCCTCGAAAACCCCCGAGTACCCGATCCGGGCGAGTTCTGACCCTTATTTATCAGATTTGAAAATCCTCCAAAAGGCCTCCCAGATAATGCATTTTTCGCGCGAAATTTGGCCTGCAGCGATGCAATTTTCGATCTCCGGGGAAAATCTACCCAGACACATTCCGAGATAATCGTTTTGGAAGAGAATGCAGAAAACCGCATCCCGATCCGACCTGTGGCACCAAATTGATATATTGGTATCCATTTCCGCGACCGTTGACGCGACTACAATCAAATAATGAATAGATAACAAGTTCATGAATAGCTATTGGGGAGTTACAAAGGTATAATACAAAACCAAACTGAAAACATTAAAGTTTCTGAGAAAATTGAGTTTAACACCCCTGAAAAGGAAGATTGAGGAACATGTACGGCTCAGAAGGTAACAATTGTTCATTAAGACAAAGAACAGTAGTGTCAGAACTAGTCTGGTTAATCTCAAGTAAATTCATACTAGGTCCTCTAAAACATGTATGTAGTATACGAGCATCAGATAATGAAAAACGATGGTTCTCTGAAATAATGTGATTTGCAAAAGCTGAAGGGGAAGCAGGAGGGTCAGTATTCCGATACCTTTTGATTCAACTGAGATGTTCTTTCATCCTTGTGTCCAGCAGACTTCCAAACTGGCCCACATAGACAGCCAGGCCAGTCTGGACGTCTGCTGGACACAAGAATAACTAATAGTAATAAAATAATTTTTTTTTCGTGCGTCACATCCTTTTTTTATACAATATAGTAAAACTTTTCAATTTCTTTAGCAATTCAATTGACGAGAGAGAATTTTTCAACTTTTTCATCTTTCAATTTTTATAATTTTTCAAATTTTTCAATCTTACGACTTTTCTCACCTATCTCCTCCAATAATTTAGATGAGCAGCGTGTGTTTCCCACGTGAGAAGTTTTTTCCTATCAGGTAATGTTGGAGATTTTTGTAGTTGTTCCCTATAATTGTAATAATATGAAATTTTGTAGCCTGAAGATGGCCGTTATGTAAGCCGAAACTAGTAGCTACACCATTGTCAATATTCTCTTTTTAATTTTATAGTTATTTAAGTATTAAGGGCAGTATGTGTCATTTACCACCTGAGGTTGTTTGAAGACCGTGACGATAACGGAGGTCTTCAATATTCGAGGGCTGTCAATGACACTTAACGCCCAAAATATGTGTTGCGTTTTCTGCACGATCAAGCTTTTTCAATTCAAAAATAAAATTTCTTCTTCCTGACTTCTATAATAATAATAATAATAACATCCTTTAGATGTTTTTAAAATTATTCCCCCATATATTAAACAACAATTATTAAAGTTGGCAGAATTCATGGTAGACTAATGTTTTAGTATAGCTGTTAAGCTGTTTCCAAGAAGTTGTTTATTTTTATGGTTATGCAAAACGTGGTTTTAAACAAATCTTTTTTAAAATGAAAAGAGGGAAATATGAGTAAAAATTGTGATAGTGAACTAGAAAATGCTTGGAACATTGGTTATGACGCTGTTATTCCAGAAAAATCGAAGGAACGGTACGAAAAAACCCATGAAATTTTTAAGTGGTGTGTTGAAAAATCTAGGATTGTTTCGGAAAAGATGCTTTTGGTATACTTTGTACACCGACATCAGAAATTAGAATCCCCAGGAAGCTTAGGGACTGAGTATTTTATGCTAAAAGCAACACTGTTTTTGAAGCAAATCATTAACATTTCAAAATATGAAACGTTGATTGCGTTTATAACAAGAAAAAACGTTCGCCATATACCGAAGAAATCCAAATTTTTTACAAAGGAGGATTTATACAGTGGTCTAACATAGACACCAGATGATATATACTTGATTTTAAAAGTAAGTTTATTTATCTCTGTTTTTAAGAAAATCAACAAATAATTTGTTGTTTTTTTCGCAGATAGGCATGGTGTTTGGAGTAGCCGGAGTATGCAGAAGGGAGGAACTATGTAATATCACTACACAGAATGTAGATAGACATGAATTAATAATTTTTCTTAGATTGTCATGAAATAATAACCCTTCGATATCGAAAGATGAAGGCGTTATTTAGCAAAACTGTGACATTACAATTAAACACATAACGTCAATGGTTGTCAAGGCAATGTGAACAAGCAATCACCTCATTCTCCCTCGCAGGAGAAGGGTCCATTGGAGACATGGTCTTCAAGATGCTTTGGAGGTCTTCTGTTTCTTCTAGGTCGATCTTCATATGCGTTCCTTCTTGACCTGGGGTTGGAGGATCTTGAATATCTGACCTGGAAGGCCCACAGAAAGTGGCAGGCGAACAAAGAGGAGCAGGTGGCTGAAAGGACTGTGCAAGGGGCGGAGAAGGTGGTAGGTCTATTGGATCCTGGCGCTCCAAATTCAAGTCTCCAGTAGGGGCCAGTTGTTTGAGAGAGACTGTAGATTCACGTCCGTCATCGAATCGGACATGCGCATATTGAGAATTGGCCTCAATCAACTCGGCTTCATCCAAAATAGAGTCATATTTACTGGTTCTGTTATGTCGCCGGACAAGGACAGGTCCAGGTTGAAGTAACCAGGCTGAAAGAGTCGTGCCATTAGGGGATCGTCTCGGATGAATGAAGAATCTCTCGTGTGGAGTACAGTTTGTACTAGTGTTCAGCAACGATCTTATTGAGTGCAAGGCTTCCGGTAGAACGCTTTCCCAATGGCAAATCTGCAAGTTTTTGGTTTTGAGAGCAAGATTAATCGATTTCCAAATGATCCCGTTGTATCGTTCAACCAGATCATTTCCGGCTGGATTATATGGTGTGGTCATGCTGGTGGCAACTCCACGTTTATGGAAGAATGAAATAATTTCCTTTGAAATAAATGAAGTTCCCCGATCTAAATGTATGTAGCTAGGCATTCCAAACATCGAAAATAGGTCATTCAGGCACTTTATTACAGTTTCAGAAGTCATGTCCTTGCAAGAGTACGACAAAGGGAAACGAGAGTATTCGTCGACAATGTTGAGTAAATACCGATTGTGGCTGTTAGAAGGTAAATGGCCCTTGAAGTCAATATTAAGCCTTTCAAACGGCGATGTTGCTTTAATCAGATGCTGGTTGTTATTTCTTTAGAACCTTGGGTTGACAGCAGCGTAAGTAGGACAGGCAGCGCTGATCTTTTTAATTTCATCTATTCCGTAAGGTACATTTTTGCTTTTAACCCAGTGGTACATCCTTATAATATCAGGGTGGCACAATACTTTATGGATCTCATAAAGTTTGTCCTGTGTGTGTAAGGAACCGCAGATACGTGAAAGAGCGTCGGCTGAATGATTTTCAACACCAGGCCTATACTGAATGTCGAAGGAGTGGGGAGATAATTCAAGACTCCAGCGGTGGATCTTGTCATTCTTTATTTTGCTTGTTAGTCGGGAATTGAAGATATACAACAGAGCTTCTTGGTCCGTGAGCAGCTGAAAGTGTCTACCTAGTAAGAAATGACGCCACTTCCTCAACGATAGAACAATCGCTAAGGCCTCTCTCTCTATAGAAGAATGCAGTTTTTCGTTATCGGATAAGGTTTTTGAAAAAACGCAACGGGGTGCTCATTCTGACTAAGAGTAATGTAATGCCCGATGCGTCAGTTTCAACTGTAAGTGGTAGATCATCTTGAATTGTCGTGAGTAATGACTTGGCTATGTTTTGTTTAATTAGCCGAAAATTATCAGCTACAGGCGAGTCCGGTAGAATAGGGAAATATTTGCAGTCAACCAAACTCCTTATCTTGTCAGAATATCTTGGGACCCATTTGGCATAATGAGAGAACACCCCTAGTGCGCGTTTCATGGCTGAAGCGGAGAGTTATTGTATTTTGAGAGAATCTGCATTTATCTAGGTTCAACATTAAATTATGTTTCTTTGTTGCACTTAGAAATCGTTCAAGGTTCCTATCGTGATCATCTTGCACCCTTCCACTGATCGTAACGTCATCAAGATATGCATATACTCCATCAAGACATTCTTTCCTTATAATATTGTCAATGGTCTTCTGAAAACAGGCCACTCCATTTGTTACCCCGAAAGGAATGCGACGAAATTGGTAAAGAGTTCCATTGGCTTCAAAAGCCGTATACTGTTTTTCCGAGTCTAGTATATTAAGGTTTGTCAAAATGTACCCATTAATTTTAGATTAGAGGGAAGTGGAAGCCATCTTCACCTCTCAGTTCCTCTTGGCATAGGAGTAGTCAACAAAGCTGTCAGAACTGCCAGTGTCTACAAGGATGCTGAATGGGATATCATTTACTCGTCCAAAAACGACTGCTTTGGAGAGCCCTCCTGGAGAAGCAGCTGATGTGATAGTAGTTCGCAACGTAGAAGATCTGGATCGGCATATCTTCTGGAAGTGGCTCTTTTTATCACAAGATTTGCAAATCGCTTCTACAGCAGGACATTCATGTCTAGAACGATGTCTGGGTCCACCACAAAAGTAGCATTTTCCATGTCGAGATTACTGAAAAGTCGAAGGTGAATTAAATGTAGATTTACAATTATCTAATTCGTCAGAGGCTGGAAGAGATGTAGGAGTTAGTTAGAATCGGAAATATAGATTGCTGTTTTGTAAGATACTGCAAGTTTTGGGGCGGATTCTAGGGAACGTGCTATCTTCTCCACTTGCTCAAGATTCAGTGTGACGTTTTCCAAAATGCGTTGTCGGATTAGAGGAGAGATAAGGCCGCTTATGAATGCATCCCGTAGATACTCATTACAGTACATCAGCGTATCTACAGATTTGAAGTTGCAATCTTTGCTTATTGCTCGGAGAGCCTCCAAGTATTGGTCAACCGACTCTCCATTCTGCTGTCTTCGATTCGCTAATAGGTGCCAATATCTTGAGCTTCTTCTCTTTGGGTACCTTGGGTTCCTTGATGAAACTTGTCAGTGTTGGAAGGAAGTATTTCCATTCCTTAGCGGAAGTTGGCGAATCAGGCGATCCGTTGAATTTCTCGGCTATCCATCACGAAAGTTGTATCGAATACAATGTTTGCTTAATAAATTGTCATGAAATTATAACCCTTAGATATCGAAAGATGAAGGCTTTATTTAGCAAAACTATGACATTACAATTAAACACATAACGTCAATAGTTGTCAAGGCAATGTGAACATGCAATCACCTCAAATACCAAAAACAAAAACCAACATCCAAAGAAGCTTCACCTTTACTGGCAAATAAGACCAGCGCATAGATTGTTCAGCGATTTGTAGAAAATATATTGAGCTGAGACCAAAAAACGCAAAATCAAACAGATTTTTTGAAAAATATTCGTAACGGCATTTCCACCAATCAAGCCATTGGAAAGAATATTATAGGCAAATGGCCAGCGTAAATTACCTTATTTTTAAATTAGCCAAATATTTCTCTGCACACTGGACGGAAAATTTCCGCAACACTTCTTGCAAATAGTAGCGTAGAAGTATTAGCCTTCGAGAGGAAATCCTCGTCACTTGCTGAGGGATATATCCAGGAATCCCAAGGAAACAAAATAAAATTCGCACATCAAATTTTGTACCAAACACCTTCGGCAGTAGTATTACTACGGCCAAAACTATGCCCTACCTAAACGATGAACCTTCTACTTCGGTGATAAGCGATACAGAACATTCGGTTGTTCTTAATAAACAGATGAAGAAGGGAACTATTGTCATAAATAACTCAAGTAACTGTGTATTTAATTTCTATATTAACAGAAAATATTAATTTAACTTTGTTTGTAGGTATGTTGTTAATATGGTTTCACCGCCCGATCGTGCATAAAAAAATATTTCGCGTTTCATGTTGACGAACAGATTCATTGATGTAATTAATCAATGTTTTCCCTTCAATTTCCGTCTTTCTATATTGGAATTGCTCCTATCCTCTCAAATCGTCCATGGAGGAGACATATCTCTTGCGAAATGAATATTCTAACCAACAATACTGATCTTCGCAATGGCCAGGAGAAATTAAAATTTCAAACTTGAACTTAATAATTTGGATAGAACTACTTGAACAGCCAGCTTCGAATGGTGAAGATATTTTAAACCTCTGCATTTTCATTATATATTTTATATATCTGTGATGTCATTGAATTTTTTTTTGTTTTCAATACACTTAGTCTCATATATTTCTAATAAAAATACAAGAACATGTCGTGTAGTTGAACTTTTCTAGTCAACAAACAAATTATCGGAACGACTAAATAATTTCCAAACGAAATGAGCAATTGTTACAAAGTAAATATGAACAGACGGAAAAATACATAGAGAAATTATCTATATGTTTTCATTTATTACTAGAAAGACTGAATTTTGCATTCAAGTCAATTGAAAAATTATAGTAACATGTCTGTTCATTCTGTTAAAATTATCAAAAATAAGGCAGTTTTTGTTTCTCAGTAATCTTCAATAATTGAATAAATATATCTACTCAAAGTGGAATGTAAACTTGTGCCATTAATATAATCTTCGTTGTTGCTGATTCCTTCCCCAAAGGGCGTTGTTGCATTGTCTGGATAGTACAGGAAGGTCATCAGAAGTCCGTTTTCGGGGTAAAGGTCGCAATTATTATTTTGTTGAGATGTCTGCAACGATAAGTGCGGGAAATTTGTGGAATTTAACGGTTAAATAAGGGGATCAAAATCAGTTAGTGTTAGTTTAAATTTAGTTACTCGGTGTTTTCGAGAAAGTACATACCGGCGTCGCTTCAATTATCTAAAACTATAAACTTTCCCAACATCATTATGCATCTCGTTGCTAATATTACTCGGTAAAGTTCATTCGGGAGATACAATGTGTTACAAAAATATGTGCTCGCATAGAATTAAATGCATTGACACAATTATTGAGAATAGAATACATAAGATGGATGAGATGCGATAAATAAAAGTATTTTCTTACGAATTACTGGAAAATAAATATGGTGAATCACTTAATTACTATATCAAAATTTTATTTCAATGCCTCATGATCACTGATAGTTTTGCCGCGAGTGGAGATGACACGAGAGAAGGCATTTTCTGGTCTTGTCTCGTCAGACGAGATAAAATTGGTCTCTCATCTCGAGGAAAGGACGCTTCTCGCTAGAGAGACCAGTTTCTCTCGTTTCGTACCGTTTCTCTCGTGATTTAAACCAAATGTGAAGTATGAAAAAGTTGAAATCACGACTATCTGGTCAATTATTTAATACATATCTTCTAGTAACGAAAATTTTGTTATATTGATAGATTCAATTATTAAGTCATAGAAATTAACTGTGCCGATCCTTACTTCGTGGAATCTACTCATTTCACTGTTTTAAATGAAACTTACTGTTTCTAGTTAATCCCACAACATATTGAAATTTTTTTAAAATTCTAAGATAATTGACAATTGCTTCGATATTAAATATCATCGTCAGAATGACAGAAGTTACCATTCATTTGAAGCCTATCTGATATTTAATAATTATTTTGGCTAGACCAAGAAGTGATCTACCTAGTGATTGACTAAATATATCGACACCTGATATGAATAACATTGTAACCCAAGTTACCATTTTTTCCTTCTATAACTCAAACAGCTTCACTAATGAACGATCTTCATTTGAGTACAAGAATTTTCATTGTAACTCAATTTCCTCAATTACATATATTATTATTAAACAAAATAATATCATCGTAACTGTAAATTCTACTTCAGTTTGTTGTTCAAACATAAGTTACGATATCGCAAATTCTTATTTTTGATTGAGTTCTATTCATTGAAACATTCCAAAGCAATATACAATGTTTTCCTCGACAAATTTATTGTTTAAGTCAAAATGAATTCAATATATGATGTCATACAATTACACAATTCAGTGTAACATGAATTTAAATAACATACAGGAGTCCTCAGGAAGTAAAGCATTATCTTCAGGAAATCAGTCAACAAATAATGATGTAAACATTGTAACAGACAACCAAGATTCCCCTGTAGCTGAGACTTCCACATGCATTGAAAGTCCGTGCACATCATCCGCTACAAAAAAGTATCCAATGAAAACAAATGCTAGAAAGAGAAGACAAAGAGATCCTTCTATTTGGAAAATGAATATATTGAAAAGATTAAAAAACTCAGGTCAAGAGTATGAAAACAAAAAAGGGAAATTGATAAAAAAGGAAGAGTTGGGTCCTGGGGGTGATGATAAATGCCGTAGAAAATGTAAATCGAAATTATCTGATGATGATAGACTGAATGTATTGAATAGCTTCTGGTTAATGGCTGATCACTATAAACAAGGAGAATATTTGTGTAGATATGTTATCAGATCAGAGAGAAAATTGGTTAGATTGAACAAAAAATCGAGAAGAAATTCAACATATATGAATATAACCTACAAATAGGAGAAGGCCGAGTAAAAGTTTGTTAAAAGACATTTCTAAACACTTTTAATATTACCGATATGTCGTTGACTACATTGTTTAAAAAAATGGATAGTCATGAACATGGGTGTATACCAGGAGATTTGCGGTGTAGGCATAAAAATAGAGGAAATGCTTTTGACGAAAATGTGAAAATTTCAGTTCGCGAACATATACAATCGATCCCAGCCAAAGAATCTCACTATGTAAGAAAACGAACGTCTAGACTCTATTTCGACGAATCTTTAACATTTCCAAAATTATATTCACTATTGTTACGGAACAGCACCCTGATATAGTCCCTAAAACCGAGTCTGTCTAAGCCAGGTATAAAAGTTAAAATTATGGCGGATACGCACTGTTTTTTTATAACTGTTTACGACTCATCTTATGTAAACATTGTTTTTGTGACCAGAGTTATCTAGAAAAGGCCAGAAAAACTATTACTGACTGTGTAAGCCGCAGCCCAGAATTTACTAGTAAAAACGGCTTTAATATATAAGGGACCGATCAGGAAGAGTGAGTTTAGTTGATAAAGTGATCTCGAAAAATAAACAGAAATACACCGAACAGTAAAGTGCTAATATAATCAAGTTTGTGTGCCTATGAATTAGATTTAAGTGATTAGTTAAGTATATATAAATTAAGTGTTAGTGAGTTAGTGTTTAAATAAATTAGTAAGTAGCCATACCGTGTGTTTAAAATTTATCCCAGCCATTTATTGTTTAAATAAATTAGAAAAACATTACATTGGTGTCAGGTGTGGGGTAATATAAATAAATTGCTACGTAAAAATGGCCAAGAGACTATGTGATTTGAAAGTGGCGGAATTAAGAGCAGAATTGGAAGATCGTGAGTTGGAAACGACTGGTAAGAAAAGTAAATTAGTAGAAAGACTTAAAGTGGCACTGGACAATGACGGCTTTGATCCAGAAACAGTTTTATTTAATGACGAGGCTTCCACCTTAATCTCGTCAATTTCTGCTAACATGGACGAGAAGATTTCTGCAATGGAAGAGAACATGGACGAGAAGATTTCTGCCATGGGAGAGAACATGGACGAGAAGATTTCTACTATGAAGAATGATATTTCGGCTAACATGGACGAGAAGATTTCTGCCATGGAAAATAAGATTTCTGCTAATATTTCTGCTAACATGGACGAGAAGATTTGTGCCATGGAAGAGAACATGGACGAGAAGATTTCCACTTTGCAGAACGATATATCTGCCGATATCTTATTAATAAAAAACGACATTGCCGCTGACGTTGAAAATGAAATTTCGTCCCTAAAATCTGAAATCGAGAATAAGATTACAACGATAGACGAGAAAATCAAGGAGTTAGAGGAAAAGATTGCCGATTCAAGAACGCGAGGCACGCCAGAGGAAGAAAAGAAGACCGAGCAAACGAAACCTTGCAAGCCAGAAACAGTATCTAAGTTTGAAGACATTGGCAGTTTTACCCGAGTCAACGTTCGATGGAAAAATGTCGTGGACCAATTATGTGAAACAACTTGAAGCAGCCGCTAGAGTGAATAATTGGTCCGATAGAGAGAAGGCAGTGAACTTAACCATCGCGCTTCGCGGAGATCCCTTAGATGTACTCCAGACGATACCTTTGGAAGAAATGGATGACTTCGAGCAGCTGAAGAAGAGGTTGGACATGCGATATGGTCATGAACATCCAGAACATTTGTACCAATCTCAACTGAAGAACCGAAGGCAGGAAACGGGATGAATCCCTTCAAGAATATGAAGTGGACATTGCTCGACTAGTTGGATTTGCTTATCCGTCAGCACCAGAGAACATGATGGAATGTCTGGGCATCCAGGCCTTTATTGATGGCTTACGTGACCCCGATATGCAGAGGACGCTTCGTTTAGCCCATCCGAAAACATTAGTCGACGCATTGACAGCTGCCCTTGAATATGAAGCAGCAACGAAGGCTTCAGGATATAACAAAATCAGGACGATCCAAGAAGAAGGTGACGAAGACAGATTTGACCAGTTCATCAGTTTAATGAAAAATATGATAAACAAGAAGCCGAGAAAGATCAGATGCTGGAATTGTGGCGAGCTAGGGCATGTACGTAGTTCATGTAAGCGCCCCAAGACTCCTGCAAACCAAGAACCCCAGTCACAGGAAAACTAGTACGGGTCGGCTACGAGGGGGCAGCACCGACCCATGATCGTTCCAAAGACCCTTTCATACTGATAGCTTCTCTCAGATGTCGCAACGACAGTGTATATGTGGATGGCGAAGTAAATGGCAAGAAATATGCTCTGCTGGTTGACACTGGAGCAACTTGAACCATTATACGACCAGAACTAATAAACTCCAAGAAGAAGCTTTTACCAACGAGACTGCGACTGCGGACCACCACAGGTGAGAGTGCCAACGTTTACGGTGAGACACAAATCCAATTGAGAATTGGCGCAGAAAAGTTCACGCATACGGTAATCGTAGCTGACATTGAAGAAAACGTGATTCTGGGAATTGACGTAATGAATGTACATGGTTTCCAATTAGACTTCAGAAACAGAACCATTAAAGTGGGTTCCGAGGAGGTATTCCTGCATCCGTATGAAGGCAGCGCGGTGTTGGCAGCTGTACAGGAAGATAGCGTTCTACCTGCACGAAGCGAAACCATGATAGTAGCACGGCTACAGGGAATCATGGAGGAAGGTACACCGGGTATGATGGAGCCAAGGAACCACGACGAAGAAGTTGGCAATGGAGTACTAATTGGAAAAGGATTGGTTACATCGGCAAAAGAGATCCCAGTACGCTTGATAAACGTGAATGATTACCCAATTACCATCAAGAAGAAAGCCAAGATTGGATCCTGCGTACCAGTGACGTCTATAGTTCGTCAAACAACGACCACTGACAATTCCAATGCCAGATTCGAACAAATGTTATCAGCAGCTGGTCAATCTTTGGATCGAGCTAAAAAAAAGAGAATGAGAGAATTTCTCTTGCAGTATCGGGACTTATTCGTGCCAAAAGGAGGAAAGACTGGCAGAACATCAGCCGTCAAACACAAAATCGATACTGATAATGCTAAGCCAATTAGACAATCAGCTCGAAGACTTCCACGAGCGAAGAGAGAGGAAGCTGAAATAATAATTCGAGAGATGGAAAAAGAAAAAGTAGTAGAACCATCTACTAGTCCATGGGGTCTCCAGTAGTGCTCGTCAAGAAAAAGGATGGAACTACGAGATTCTGCGTGGATTATCGCCAGCTTTACAACGTAACGAAGAAAGACAGCTATCCTCTGCCTCGAATTGACGATACGCTAAACACCTTGGCCGGCAGCAAACTGTTTTCCACCTTGGACCTGAAGTCTGGTTATTGGCAAGTGGAAACGGACCCAGAAGACAAAGAGAAGACTGCTTTTACCACCGGATCTGGATTATGGCAATTCAACGTCATGCTATTCGGGCTCTGTAATGCGCCTGCGACATTTGAAAGACTCATGGAAAATGTCTTGAGAGGGTTGTCTTGGAAGACATGCCTGGTCAATTTGGACGACATCGTAGTACTGGGGAAGACATTTGACGAACATCTGAAGAATTTGGAAGACTTATTCCAGCGACTCCAAGCTGCCCAGCTTATGTTAAACCCGAAGAAATGTCAGGTGTTCCAAAACCGAGACAACTATGTAGGTCATATAGTGAGCAATGAAGGAGTGGCGGTGGATCCAGAAAAAATTGCTTCCATTCAGCAATGGCCGCAACCAACCGACAAACATCAAATCAGGAGTTTCCTTGGACTTTGCACATATTATAAAAGATTTATCTGGAAGTTTGGAGACATTGCTAAGCCTCTAACTCGACTTACAGAAGAAGCAAGAGCTTTCCAATGGGCCGAAGATTGTCAAACGGCTTTTGATACCTTGAAGAGGCATTCAACCACGGCGCCGTTATTAGGATACCCTTTCCCGGAGGGAGACTTTATTCTAGACACTGACGCAAGCAATGTAGGAATTGGTGGAGTGCTCTCACAGATCCAAGGAGGGCGAGAAAGAGTGCTGGGATATTTTAGTAAAGTCCTCTCCAAACCAGAACGAAACTACTGCGTCACAAGAAGAGAACTTTTGGCGGTAGTGAAGTCCGTGGAACACTTTTACCAGTATCTCTATGGTAGGAAGATTTTAATCCGGACTGATCATGCACCACTCAAGTGGTTGATGCAGTTCAAGAATCCTGAGGGCCAGATCGCTAGATGGATTGAACGACATCAAGAGTATGATTTCAACATCGAACATCAAGCTGGTGTGAGTCACCGAAATGCCGACTCCCTGTCCAGACGGCCGTGCCCAACAGACTGCTCCCACTGCAACAAGGTGGAATCTAGGGAAGCTGCAGTTTCAAGAACTACTGTAGTCAACGAGGAATGGTCACCCACCAGGATCAGAGAAGATCAGGAGAATGATCCTCACCTGAAGATGATCCGGCAATGGAAGAAAGAAAACCGTTGACCTACCTGGCAAGAAGTGTCAAGATTTTCACCAAAACTCAAGGCGTATTGGGCTCAGTGGGACTCTCTTGTCCTGGAAGAAGGGCTGTTGAAAAGAGTCCTTGAAAACGATGATGGTTCCGAGATGAAGAGACAGCTAGTTATCCCGAGAACAAGAGTAGCTGAGGTACTAAAGGAGTTACACGACAGTCCATCGGGAGGTCATCTGGGAGTGAAGAAAACCCTTCAGCGAGTTCGTGGAAGGTTTTATTGGATGAACAGCTCCGACGATGTGAAGGACTGGTGTGAGAAATGTACTACTTGTGCTACGAGTAATGGACCACATCGCAAGAGAAAGGCACCTATGAAACTGTATAATGTTGGAACCCCTTTCGAACGGATTGCTTTAGATATCGCTGGGCCATTTCCTATGACAGAAAATGGTGGCAAATACATACTGGTTGTAATGGATTATTTCACAAAGTGGGTGGAAATTCACGCTATTCCGAATCAAGAGGCCACAATTGTCGCTGATGTATTGGTGAAAGAATTTATCAGCCGATATGGAGTGCCCTTGGAAGTCCACAGCGGCCAGGGAAGAAATTTCGAAAGTCATCTATTCCAGAGATTTGCGAGAAGCTGGGAATGAAGAAGACCAGAACAACAGCATTACATCCACAGTCAGATGGAATGGTCGAGAGAATGAACAGGACTATTGGAAAATACCTGTCCAAAGTAGTATCCAGCCATCAGAGAGATTGGGACCAGTATCTCTCCCTATTCGCATTGGCTTATCGATCTGCCGTCAATGAGTCCACGGGTGAAACACCTGCGAAAATCCTGTTTGGACGTAAAATTAGGCTTCCTTGTGACCTGGAATTTGGCTGTCGGCCTGAAGAAGATCTAGCAGGCGAAGACTACGTGATCCAATTGAGAAGAAGGCTGGACGATATTCATGAATTAGTTCGAACCAATCTTCAAGTTGCCAGCGTGTCGGTACGACACGCAGGCCACAGAAGGCGGTTTTAAAGAAGGGGACAAAGTATGGTTACACAACCCGACGAGGAGAAAAGGATTTTCTCCAAAATTACAAAAATCCTGGGAAGGTCCATACTTAATCAAGAAAAGGATCAATGACGTTATATATCGCATAAGCAAGATCCCCAACGGAAAACCAAAAGTGTTTCACCAAAACCGACTAGCGCCATTCGAAGGAGATCATTACCTGGAGGGAGGAGTAAATCTCATTCGAGATGTGTCTGACCCCACCTTCGATGAATTTATGGGCGCGTATGGAGGTACCGGGAAAGCTAGATATGGAGTCACTTCGGAACAACAACAAGATTTGTTCACTCTCCCGGAAGATGATTCACTGGCATACAACATCCCCGCCCGTATCAAGAACGCACGAGGGTTGACAACCGTCTTTCGAAAGAAGTTCGGGCAATTAGAAAAACTTGAAGACCAGATTCCAGCCCCTGGCAAGACACTGAAACTGAAACATAATTCGCGGTACGTCTTCTACGTGGTAACTAAAAATGAATTCCAATATCGATCTACCTACCGCGATGTGTGGGAAGCACTTCGAAACCTCCGAGACCATGTGTTGGAATCCAACGTGAAGAAACTGGCTATGCCTAAGATAGCGAGTAACCAGTTGGATTGGCGAATCATCAGGAACATGGATTATCTTCCAAGATACCGGTGTCCAGATATTAATTTGCAGCTACAACCCCCGTTATCAGTATCCGATGAAGACGGTGCCCTGCTATTTCCATAAGATCGGAAATTGTAGAAATAGGGCCAGTTGCCGATTTAAACATCCAGTCTCGGCTACACAAAAGTTCCAAGAGGAACTTCCATTTAAGGAGGGGGAATGTTACGAAACAGCACCCTAATATAGTCCATAAAACCGACTCTGTCTAAGCCATGTATAAAAGTTAAAATTATGGCGGATACGCACTGTTTTTTTATAACTGTTTACGACTTATCTTATGTAAACATTGTTTAATGACCAGAGTTATCTAGAAAAGGCCAGAAAAATTATTTGTGACTGTGTAAGCCGCAGCCCAGAATTTACTAGTAAAAACGGCTTTAATATATAAGGGACTGATCAGGAAGAGTGAGTTTAGTGGATAAAGTGATCTCGAGAAATAAACAGAAATACATCGAACAGTAAAGTGCTAATATAATCAAGTTTGTGTGCATATAAATTAGATTTAAGTGATTAGTTAAGTATATATAAATTAAGTGTTAGTGAGTTAGTGTTTAAATAAATGAGTAAGTAGCCATACCGTGTGTTTAAAATTTATCCCACCTGTTTATTGTTTAAATAAATTAGAAAAACATTACAGAGTTCAATATCGGTTTTTTCGTTCCGAAAAAAGATCAGAGTCTAGCGTGCGAAGTTCAAAAAACATCAACCCAAGAAGAGAAAGAAAAATCGAAAACTGAGTACACTTTACATATTGCTAATAAATTTGTTGTGAGAGAACTTAAGGACACTGATAAGGCAGCTTCCCAGAAATCGAGTAGTATTATATATGCTTGTTATGACTTGCAGAAAATTTTATCGACACCTCAATCGGAAGTATCTTCATTTTATTAGAAAAGGAAATTCGAAGTGTACAATTTCACTATCTTTGATATTGGATCTGCAGAGGGTTACTATTATGCATGGAATGAAATCACAGGTAAAAAAGAGCCCAATGAATTCAGCAGTGATTTAATTGATTTCATTAAAAGAAAAGTTGCTAATGGAGCAGAAGAGTTTTGGTTCTATTCAGATTGTTGTGGGGGACAAAACCGGAATCGAATAATCTTTCCAATGTATGCCTATGCTTCTAAGTTAAGAAACATTAATACTGTTCATAATTTCTTTGAAGTAGGACACTCTCAATCTGAGGGTGATTCGATGCATGCTCTTATAGAGCGAAGGAAAAAGAATCAAGTCATATACAGTCCACAGCAAAGGTATACACTCATTAGATGTGCTAAAGCCACAGGAAAACCATATGACTTGAAAGAACTTAGTCAATATGATATTTTAGATTTCAAATATATCAAAACGGGACTTGGACCAAAACAAACAAAAAGTTTTTTTGTCATTTGAAAATATGTAAAGGTGAACCTCACTCATTATATTTTCAGTATGATTTCATTTCTGATAAATACTCTGATTGACCTAGCATGCAAACAGCAAATTAGCAAAAGAAGTAACAAAAATAATTAAAATATTGAACATATATGGGTCGATGCAATACCTTTGGTGTATCAAGGATTACATCCTACATCTGCATCAAAATATAATGATCTGAGTAGTTTATGCTCTAGTGGTGCAATTCCAGAGCAATACAGACGCTTCTACTTGAATGTCAAACACTCTCAAAATATTTCACAGTTATCTGATGATGAAGATTAGTATCTCACCCAACTGTTCATTATTATATTTTAAGAATATGTTTTGAGTTTTTTTTAATTCTCTGGAGAACTTCCAAGAAATCAATGTTTGATTAAAATGTCTATGTAGTTTTTAAAATTACACAAATGTAAATTTCATTTATTTCCATTGAATAATAGACAAATAACAAGTATATGTGCTTCATTTCATATCACTAACCATTCAGTGATACTCACGTACTTGTACAGAAAATTATGTATATAATATTGTATTTATAGTTACAATGATTTTCATGGGAACATATTGAAATATACGTCATGATAACTCCACTGAAACAGTATTTCCGCTAGTTTCACAATTGAATCGTTTACACTAGTAGAAAGAGGAGGAATAAAAACATACGAACAGTTCCAGGAAATTATTGACATGTAGAAAAAATAAAAAGTTACAATATAAAATATGGGCCGAAAATCTTCAAAGTGCTCTCCTGTAAAATATAGTTACAATGTTATTCATATCAGGTGTCGATATGTTGATAGAAAAAAGAAGAATATGTGATGTTACAAACTCCCATGCCAACTTTGAGTCAATGACATGGGAGCTCAATGCTTTAATAGCTGCTTGACTATCAGAATGGATCGATATGTCACATTTCTGGTAGTTTCTTTCTAGGTTCATTCTCACGCATCTTTCGATCGCCAGTATTTCTGCCTAAAAGACGCTCGGGAAGGAGCCTAATGATAAAGAGTATTTGGTGCCAAGCCCAAATACTCCAGCGCCTGCTCTAATGATGGTTTTTGAACAATCCGTATACCATCTAATGGTGTTATATTTGAGAGTTTGGGTGGTATATTCCCTTTCCCAGTCTCTCCTCGTATTTGGCATCGCGTTGAAATTCTTTTCGATGCTTACTTTCCTGATCATTTCGTCACTGGGAAGATTCGCTTATGAGATGTATCTTGTCAGAGAAGACCAAGCTCCCTGATTTTTAATACTCTCATTGCCTGAACCTTCCTGAGATATTCCAAGAATTGCCTCTTGAGCAGATCTTTCTATCACCAGATGTAGAGGTGTGAGATCTGTAATGATCTCAAGGGCCCTAGTTGGATACGTTCTTATAGCTCCAGTGATGCACACACATGCAAGCTTTTCAACTTTGTCGAGGGTCTTCCTCGTGCTGTACTGACTTGCTTTTGTGTACCAAACTATTGCCCCATACGTAATTGCGGGTCTCACAATCATGGCGTACATCCATCGCAGTATTTTTGGGTTACAGCCCCAGCTCTTACCAGCTAGATTTCTGCACGCCATCAAAGCTCTCATTGCTTTACTAGCAGTTATTTCAACATGCTTATTCCACAGAAGCTTACTGTCTAGGGTTATCCCTAGATATTTAACCTCTGATTTCCCCGTTTAAGGATATGGGTTTCATGGCTGGAAGTGTTCTTTTCCGGGTAAATAGAGTCACTATGGTCTTGTTTGGGTTAATGTTTAGCCCCACTGACAAGCACCATTGCTCAATAATTCTGAGGCCCTTTTGTAATAAATCACACAAGGTGCTCTCGAACTTGCCTCTGACTATTAAAACAATCTCATCGGCGTAGCCTATACATTCGAAACCAAGCTCCGTTAGCCTGTAGAGCAACTCATCTACAACGAGGCTCCTTAGAAGGGGAGATATCACTCCCCCTTGAGGTATCCCCCGTGTGGCTTTAACTGAGTTGGTTTGATTCCCCACCTGTGTCTCAGCTATCCTCGTTGTCAACAATTCATACATCCATTTTACAATGGTTTCATTTACTCCTCGCCTTCTCAGTGCTTCTTTGACAGACACATGAGTTGTGTTGTCAAAGGCCCCTGATATATCCAGGAATGCGAACATTGCGATTTCTTTGTTGTTCAGAGTTCTCTGGATGACTTCGGTCAGCTGATACAGAGCCGTCTCAGTTGATCGACCCGCTCTGTAGGCATGCTGACATTTTTGAAGTGGTATATTCTCCAGATTCTCTGTTCTTATGTAGTTATCCACTACTTTCTCCATCGATTTGAGTAGAAACGATGTTAGACAGATGGGTCGAAAAGATCGGGGATCAGTCCCATCTTTTTACCTTATTTTTGATATGAAGGTTACCCTTGCCCTTCTCTATTTTCTAGGTATTAGACCCACTGCTAGACTGCTTCTTGTAATCTTCAGCAGGTCAGGAAGAATCTCCTCTATCCCTAGGTGTAGGAGTGCTGGAAATATTCCATCTACTCCTGGTGATTTATATGGTTGGAAGGTACTTATTGCCCATTCCAACCGTTGTTTGGTAAATATTTTCTTAGCAATGTCCCAATCTTCCTTGCCAAGCCCTTTTTTAGTCTGGCCGCTGTGTGAGTGGAAGTGATCTTTTAGCAAAAGGCTTGAAAATTAAGCCTTTTGACCTTCCTAATCTACTTATTGTACTGAGTAAGCTTCTCAGTGTACCTCTGCCAATTGCCGTCACGTTTGGCTCTATTAAAGAGCCGACGGACCTCTTTTCTGAGGTTTGACAGGTTCTCATTCCACCAAGGAGCATCCTTTTCTGAACGAGGTAATGAGGGTGGGCGACTGGAATGAAAAGCTTCCATTATTGCCTCACTGATCTGTTCGACTCTTTGTTCCAGGTCATAGTGCGGGTGATTTACCCCATTCGCTTCGAAGTGTTCCAAATTGTCCTTCAGATTGGTCTTGTAAAGAGACCAATCAGTATTTAAAGGATTTCGGATTGTATGAATCTAGGTGGTATTTCCCTATATCATAAATTCGATGATCCTATGGTCGGAACTTCTATAAATGTATTGTTAGACCAACGCAGTCGATGATTTTTCCGTCCACCTTGTTGACACATTATTTATTTAAAAAACAGTCGTGATTCCTTAATATGCTACTAACCTTACAACACCTTGTCAGTGATTTTCAAGTTCACTGGCCGCTAGCAATATTTGAAATTATTATCTAATTAAATCTAATAGTGTCTTTTGGGATCATCACAGATTTTCTTTATATTATCATTCAGTACCTTATCAAAAGCAATTTAAAAAAAATTGTGGTATTGGATATAAGTGAAATGGGTCTATAATTTTCAATCACATATTTTTTTCCTTTTTTCATGGTTTCATAATAGCTACTTTAAGTATAGAGCGACACACCCAGATTTAGTTTTTTCGTGTTTATAAGATATGCCCTGGGTTTGGCGATTTCTATTTGAATTTTGAGTTTAAGATTTGATTTTATCAATTCCTTGCGAATTATTTGGTTTCAATGAAATTATAATTTGACATACTTCCTCCTCATCTACAGGTAACTGAATAATTGAGTGTGGCCAAGATCTTCTAGGCATTATGACAGTGATAGTTTTTTGAATTTATGAAGCTAGTTTTTTTTCTATTTACGCATTTTATTTATTGGAAACGTTTGCATTTTTCAGGTCATCAGTGAATACATGATTGTCCGTGATAATTTCTTTAATAGTTGAACATATTGAACATCATCTCCACTTTTTTTCTTTTGGTATTGCTTCTAACCTACCCTAACAATTTATATGCTGCATCGGCAATAAGAAACTACGAAGAAGTAAAATGTATGGGTTATCCAATTTAAAAATACACATGTTGTCCACATATGTCAAATACTGTTCATTTGGCCACCAACAAAATACGTAACCAAAATTATTTTACTGTATTGGGGACTGTTATGAATATAATCACAAATTGTAAATAAAACGTTTATTCTGAAACGAATTTATTCGTATACTGTGTTTGCAAAACTCGTTAATGTATCGATGAGGTATAGGTATTATATGAAAACACGTAATTAAATAAAAATAAATAGACAGATATATATATATATATATATAGTTTTTTTTTTCTTTTTTTTTTTGGTTCTTGGTCTTTTTTATTTACTTATATATTGTTATTTTATATTCTTGGGATTGAGGACCATTTTTAAAGACATTTAACTAGTAGTTAATACATTTTTATTTAACGTTTCGGTCTTCCATGACCTTCATCAGAAATAAAATTTTTGTTAAAACTAAAAGAAATGGTACAAGTTACAGAAAGAATTTTTAAAAGCAAAACAAATAAATCTTACCTTCGACAGAACGTTCATTTGATTATTTAATATATTTTATAGATGTTTTAGGACGCATCACATAACAGAATACAACTCACACCCAAAACAAAACGAACATTTTAAAAATATGACATTCATTGATTAAAATTTGTATTGGAATATACGAGTATTTGTTCTATACAATGAAAGCAGCCGTAACGAGGTTTTAATGTGTCGTTTTTGTGTTGACTGGTATTAAAATGAAGTTTATATTTATATAGGGAGTGGTAATAAATGGATTTTATATTTATATAGGGAGTGGTAATAAATTTATTATATTTGGAATGTGCCACGTGTTTCTCTATATTTCTAAGTTTTTATAATGTTATTATAAATTTTACTAAGATTTTTTGTGTCGGTCTTTAAATTTACGGAACTAGTTTTTCTTTGTATTTCTATCATTTCTAGAACTTCGCGTTTTTTTGTATGGTTTTCACTTCGAAGAATTTTTGTGTCTTCGAAATCAAATTCGTGCTGGTTTTCTGAAACATGGATAGTGAGTGCCGTTTTGTTTCGTTTGTCATATTTGTGACTATTTATTCTGTTTTTCAAATACTGACTTGTTTGTCCGATGTAGACCCCTTCACAGTTTTGACATGGTATTTCATACACTATATTGCTCTTTTTTTCTTTTGAGATTGAACTTTTTAGATTGGTGTAATTGGTTTTTAGTAGGTTGTACCCTTTATGAGCAACATGTATGTTGTGGTGCGAAAATGTCTTTTTTAGGTTTTCTGATAAATTTGGTATATATGGCAAAGTGAGGAATTGGTTTGTTTTATTGTCTATTTTAGTTTTTGTATTATTATGGTTATAAAATATATGTAAACGTTTTTTAAATATCTTATTTATCAAATGTGTGGGATAGTTGTTGAGTATAAGGCTTTAGCTTTTATTATTGCATTCTCTCTGAATTCGGGGTCGGACAGATTTATTGATCGATCTGCGAGTCCTATAATGACAGTTTTTTTGTGTGTTAGAGGGTGTTGTGATTTAAAATTTAAATATCGGGAAGACCAGGTATCTTTTGTGTGCCATTCCGTTTTTATGGTGTTAGTTGTATGATGGAGGGTAAGGTCCAAAAAGCTAATTTGATTATTTTCTTCTAGTTCAATGGTGAACTGTAGTCTGTCATGGTAATTGTTGAAATCTTGCAAGACCAAATGTTCTGTATTTTTTGGAATTGCTAATATGAAGTCGTCAACATACCTGTAAAAAAATAGTGTTTGAATTGAGTTTTTGGTCAGTATTGTTTCTTCAAGGTCTTCCATAACTAATTGGGCAATGACACTAGAGATCCCTGTATATATATATATACAGGGATCTTACAGTGACAAACATATACTCCATATTTTACGCGCACATTGGATATCTTATCATAGAAATAATGTAATTTTTTATGTTAGTAATGGAACATTAATGAGATCTACTTATCTACATATTTCAAATGAAAAAATTTACATCCAATTTCAAGCATCCATTACTTTTGTGATCCTTGTTCGGATTAACCAGTTACATGTTGATAAATACATCAATCTAATCCACCAATTCATTAAAACAAACACCTCAAGCTCTTTAGCAATAATCCAATGAATGCTTTGATCTACTTTTTCAATGGAATAATGGTGGCGATCATTCAACAATGAGTTTCAAATCCGAAAACGGTAAAAATGGCTGGGAACGACGAAACGATCGATGATTATTCGGTGTCGGTTTGATCTTGAAAAACTACTTTCTCTTTCGCTATATTACAACGAGGAGACACACACACATGGCCTACTTGCCATTTAATCGCGTTCTTTACGCGTTCATTCACAAATAGATTTTTGAATACACCACCACTGTTTTCGTCACAAAGATTGGTGTAAACAAAAAAAGGAATTAAAAAAATCATAAGAATGTAGTAATAATAATGTTTTTCAATTTATTCACATTTCACTATTTTCACACTAACGCTATTTTTATTGAAACTTAATCATTACTATTTGGAAATATTCTATTGTTAAATCTTGAGACCAAAATATTGAGGAAGTGCCAACCCTGGCAAAAATCGAACAAGTTCAGTGTGATATCAGCTCTGAATAATTCGACAATTATAGTGTTACTTATAGTAAACAAAATATTTTAATTATTCAATCGTGTAGTGCAAATCAAATCTAGTAATTTCGAAGTAAATTGTAAGTAGATAAAGTTCTTTAATACGTAAAACAGCATTTATTGTAAATCGGTACACATCCATTATTCCGTATACACTGATAATAGCGATAAGCAGAACAAGTCCAGCAGGCGAACAGGTCCGTACCTACCCATAAATAAAATCATAAATGTGGCGGCCGACTAATGGATGACAACGAGTACGGAGATCATGTCTCCAATTCATCTTTGAACTCGTTAACATCAAACAATTTACCCCGAAACAACCGTCAATCATATGCAGCGGCAGCAATTAAAAATCCGACAAGATTCCAATTTCCTGACAAACAACAAGCCTTCCTATTCAACTCTGTTGAAAATACAAAAATTGAGGACTATTTAATAGGTTTAGGACGCTCCGTAAACCCCAAGGACATAACCTTCGCCTCAAGAATTTCACAAAACAGAATATGCATTTACTTAAGCTCCAAAGAAGTAATAGTTCCCCTTTTAGAAAATATTGGGTCACTCAAAATCAACAACGAAATATTACCCGCCCGCAGACTTATAACTCCAAGCCAACGAATTGTACTATCCAACGTCTGCCCTAGCATTCCACACTCAATTCTGGAAACAGAACTCCTGAAGCTAGGCCTCACCCTACTGTCACCAATCAACTTTCTTAGAATAAATGTATCTCGCACAGAATTTAGCCACATTCTTAGCTTCCGACGACAAACATATATCACTCCCCTCAAAAAATATTCAACAATACCAACATCATTAATCGTAAACTTTGAGAACGCGTCATATATAATTTTCATTGCTATCGACAACCTCTAATGTTTCACCCACAGACAAGTAGGACACTTAGCCGCATCATGCCCAACATCCAACAACATAACATCACCATCGAACTCCTCACAATCTAACCAACCAAGAGAAGTGGCCAGCATCTCATCTAATAGTTCACATAATCAAAAAATATACACACCTTTACTAATGGAGAACAACCAAAACCTTGAAGAAAATAATACTGTTGAAAACGAGACAATCGACACATCCCAAAACACAGTCCAAGAACCCTCAACAAACTCCGTTAAACGACAAGTATCGGATTTAACCCCACCGATAGAAGACATCAAACAAAATCCCGCATTTTAAAGACCCAATCCAAAGAAAAGAGTATCAGAAAAATCTATACAAGAAGAAATGCATCCGTTACAACAAATTTTCGAAGACAACAAAGACAATTTTACGCTAAATTTTAACCAAACTCTAAATTTTTTTGAATCATTCCTCCACACCGCTGCCATTTTGGAATTTCTTAAACGTACACAGACGACATACCAGGGTTCTTAAACGTTATTAATACCATATATGTCAAATGCTCAAGAAGCATGAAAACGACAATTTCAAAGGTAAAACGGAAAATTAACTACCAACTCCGAAAATCCGCAATACTAGACAGCGATCTTTCCTCATCCCAAGAAAATCCTTAGCTCTCATCATTCAAGTCCATATTGCAATGGAACCTTAACGGGTTCCATACCCGTTATGAAATGTTAAAAATTCCGATCTCTCGAAACACACCATCAATAATCTGTCTCCAAGAAACCAACTTTAGAGGTTCCTATCATGCCGAATTGAAAAACTTCAAATGTTTTTACAGAAACAGAACCTATTAAGATAAGGTAAGTGGCGGAGTAGTCATCTACGTCAATGAAACTTTTGAAACAAAACCTATAACTTTAAATACATCCCTAGAGGCACTCGCTGTCACCATCAATAGCGACAAAAAAATCTCAATATGCAACCTCTATATTCCAGCCAATGAAATTCTCACAATCCAGGCTATCGAGGAACTACTTCAACAGATCTCGTAACATTGTATCGTATTAGGAGATTTCAACAGCCATAACCCATAAAGGGTATCTAAGCACAGCTCATCGAAAGGAAGAGCTATCGAACAACAGCTGGAAAATAACAATATAAATATCCTAAACACAGGAGAACCTACAAGATTTAACATACAATCCGGAGATGCCTCAGCCATCGACTTACCTATGTGCGATCCTGCCCTACAAACTTCAAACTGGGATGTGTACCCCCTACTTATATGGCAGCGATCATTTTCCCATACTTATAAACCGAACTTTTTCCACTGCCAATACCTCTCCTTTCTTAACATGGAAATGAAACCAAGCTAACTGGACACTTTTCGCAGACCAAGTAGACCTTCCTAACCCCACCACTTCAAATATAGCCTCAATCTTCTCACGATTCTCACAAACATTATTACAAGCAGTTGGCAAAACCAAAACAATCAAAACTCACACCCCAGCCCCAAGGTGGAATAACAAATGCAGCGAAGCCATAAAAAAATACAAGCAAGCCTTCAATAAATATCGACGACACCCCACAACTGACAACAAAATAGAATATGAAAAATGCAGAGCAGAAGCACGTTATCGAACCAAAAAAAAGCAAAAAAGAAAGCTGAAAAACCTTTGTATCATCCATCCGTTTCTACCATGTGTGAAAAAAATTCGTCAGCTATCCGGACAACGGCATAACAGTGAAATAAAAACTTTAAAACATGAAGACAAAACGATCTCTACAGCAGAAGATATAGCAGAAATATGCGCCGACCATTTTGAAGAAAATTCCAGTAACGATAATTACACTCCACAATTTCTACAATACAAAATTAGAAATGAAAAAGAGGAAATAGAAGTAATAGTGTTTCAAATTTAACTCAATATTTCTAGCTAATTCCACAATATAATGAAAAATGGTGAAGATTCTAAAAAATTGACAATTGTTTCGATAACTGAATATCATCGTCAGAATGACAGAAGTTACATTTCATTTGATGCCTACCTGATGTTTAGTAGTTATTTTTGGCTAGATCAAGAAGTGACCTTGTGATTGACTTGATATATGTTAATAGAAAAGAGAAGAAGATGTGATATTACAAATATTGAAGATTAGATATTATTAGCCCTATGATGATATTCTAGTTATCATGTTTCCGATTAAGATCAGTATAACTGTGCAATGATATAGAAAACCAGGAAAAATATATCTGCTGATCTTTACAATTATCACTTAAGAAGACAGTTTAATAGTGGAGAACTCCCTAGATTTATCTGTTCATTGACGACTTCATATTGTGGGTTTCTTAAGTGTCTTCTAATTTCCAACTCTTCAAGGAAATCCAGTTCTTGTTTCTTATCACAAATATGTAGTACTTCTAGTTCTGTGTTAGGTGTCAATGAATGATTGGTGCCAAGTAGATATTTTGCGTACTGGGATCTATCTGTTTGTTTTAATCTGTATGCTCGTAAGTGTTCACTGTATCGGATTTCAAAATTTCTAAGGGTCTTATCCAAATAGACAGCATTACATTCTGGACATTTGAGTTTATATATAACTGATTTCTTTAATGTTGATATTTTTGTTTTTACATTTAACTATTTTGTAATTACGTTACTTTCTGTTTTAAAAGAAATTGTTGTAATCATTGCTTAAGATACTATCTTTGAAATATTATTAGAAATATTTCCTGCATATGTGATTGTTTTATAGGTTTTTATTTTTTCCGTTTGGTTAGGAAATATTAGTTGTAATGCCACTTTTTCCTTTTTTATTAATTAGCTTATTTATCATATGTAATGGAAAACCGTTGGATGTTGCTATTTGTGTAGTTGTATTAATCTCTCTATCAAAATTTCATTTGTTTATAGGAACTGAAAATGCTCTATGTATCATTGAATTATATGCCTCTAGTTTATGTGACATGGGGTGATTGGAACTATATGGAATTGCCAGTGTCAGTGTGTGTTGGTTTTCGGTAAATTGAATAATCAAGTACATTATTAACTCGTTGAATTTTCAAATCAATAAAATTGATTGAGTTATTTTCTTCAACTTCTGATGTAAATCTAATTTTTGGGTGTGAATTATTAATGTGGTTGAAAAATATATCTAATTGTCGTTCACTACCTATAAAACAAGCTAATATGTCATCTACATATCTATACCAAAATAAAACATTTTTTGAAATATTACTTTCAAAGATTTTTCTTTCTAAACTGTCCATGAAAATGTTTGCCAAAATAGTTGAGATAAGGCTTTCTATTGGTAAACCTTCATTTTGAATATATATGTTATTGTCAAAAGTGAAATAATTCTGATTAATACATACATCAAATAAATTAAGTATATCTGATATTATTCCTGGATTCATATTTTTACCTTCTAGTTATTTTCTTACAAGTATTAGACATTCTTTAGGAGGAATTTTAGTGAACATATTAGTAACGTCAAATGAAAAATATTTTCCATCGATTTTTCAGGGTCATTTTCCTGAAGGTATGTTTTTAAAGTTGTACTATGACTATTTTAAGTGTTACGGAAGATATGTTTTAATGCAGGTTCTATTTGAATGTTAGTTATGTTTATTTTTTTTTTAATTAATATTAATCAATTTCTTTTTATTTGCAGTTTTCAAATTTGTGTTCATTGATAAAGTTAACGAAGTTAATAGGGTACACATTATATATTTTTTCATTGCAGGAACGCTCCTTGGTACAAATATGTACCTCCCAAAAACCTATAATGTCAACATGAGGTTTCATTGATATATTTTGCTTCATAATTATCCTCTTAGTTGATATAACTAATGTTGCCGCGAGACGAGACGAGAGAAGGCCTTCTCTCGTCTCGTCTCGCTTCTCTCGTGATTTAAACCAAATATAGCAAAAACCAAGCTAATTTTTAACGCGTTGATGTTAGGTTCTACTATATTTGACATAAATTGTGTGCAATATATATCGAATACAACAGAACCTAACCTAAATGAGATACAACTTTGCTTGGTATTTATTACAGGGTAGCCCATTAGTGCGACAAAGGTCAATATCTCCTGCACCAATAAAGATGGCAGGAAAACGTTTGACGAAGCTTATAAGGGTTAAGAGGTGCCTGTTATAAAATTATTTTTGTCTATACAGGGTGCTCCAAAAAACCCGCACGAATCAACATTCCTCTTTATTTCAGGTCCCTGTAAAAGACGAAGATATCGTCGAGTGGGAGTCTTTGAAGTATCTACCATTTAGCTTTTTTGACGATGAACATACTCAAACTTTCTTCAAAAAACTGAACCCCAGGGCAGTACTCCCAAAACGAACAGCCCTTAGAGAAAAGGTAATGAAAACATATACTTTGGTTTAGAAACAGATATTAGAAGTTTCAAAAAAGAATAAATCGCAAATATCTTTCACAATCGATGGATGAACTTCTGTAAACTATAAGTCCTATTATGGAATAACAGCACATTTTATTGATGAATTTTGGAATCTGAATTCAGTAGTAATAGAATTTTTGCCATCTAATGGTAATCATACTGGAAAGATATTCCAGAAATATTTTACAAATGTGCACAGGATTATGGAATTGTTGATAAATTGCACGGAATCACAGTGGATAATGCAGCAGCAAATACAACTTATTTAAAGGAACTGGACAATTTAATTAAAAACGATTGTCCAGATCACTTATTCAACACAGAAGACTGTCATTACAGATGTTTTGCGCATATTTTAAACATGGGTATGCAAGATACATTAAAACTATTAAAATTGGAAAATGATTCCATTGAAGATGGCGCGATGATGATTTGGCCGAAATTAACCAAGACAGAATAACCGCCTTTGACGATGTTTGTTAAAAAAAATTAAAAAATCTGAAGAAATGCAGAATCTGTTGAAAACGTTATGTGATGCTGCCAACATAAAATATGTGTCAGTAAATATAGATGTGTCTACAAGATGGAATTCTACTTGCGATATGTTAAATGTAGCGATTCGTTTAAAAAAGGCCCTAAACAGTTTAGTTCAAAGTAACGAAGATTTCAGTCACTTATTTTTAACAGAAGCGCAATGGAAATTAATTGGAATTATGTCGATTTTTAAAATATTTAAATCACTTAGTACTACTCAGGAGAAACCTACTCAACATTACCTTTAGTTATAGTTGGTTTTAACATATTGCTAGACAAATTGGAATCTTTATTAATTTCTTTCAATGATATAGAAGCCACTAATGTGGAAAACACCTTAATAGAAGCATTTCAAGCATGGAGAGACAAAATTCTGAAGCATTATTATAAAACGAATTGGGTTTATTGTGCGGCGTTAGTATTAGATCCGAGGCACAAAATAGAGACATTTAATTTGACCCCGTGGGGAAGACAAATTAAAGAAGGATCTTTGAAGAAATTTGACGGCATCTTCTATTCATTTTACGTAAAACCAACTGCTACTATCGCCACGGCGACGGAAACAGAAACAGAGAAAGATTCATCATCAACAACTAGTGACGAATTTATGGCTGGCTTATATAAAAAACCGAACATTAACATCAATAATAGAGAGGTAGCAAGAGCCGAATATCAAAAATATATAGACGGAGAAAGAGCTGGTCGAAATACCAATATTTTAAAATGGTGGGGTGACCATGAGGAAATATTTCCAAATCTTGCTGGAATGGCTAGGAATATATTAGCCATACCTGCTACGTGTTCCTGCCGAAAGAATGTTTTTAAAAGCAGGGCTCGTAATAAGAAAACATAGGAACCGTCTTAACGCAGAATCAGTGAGAACATTGATATGTTTAAACTCTTGGTATTCGTGTAGCCTTAAGAATTATATTTTTGTTAAAAAATTATTATTCTGAATTTCCAAAGTTTTCAGTATTCCCAATATATGTATAAGTATTAACTAAATATAGGTGATAAATGTTTTTTTAGCCTAAGTTACTTTTTATACATCATTATATCAACCTTTTTTGAATCTAGGTACCTATCTGTAATGTATTTTTTAGTTCATTAGTAAATTTTGTGTTAACTGTTGCAATATTTTTTCTGACTCTTCAGAATGAAAATTAATTATTAAAATTGGCGTTTTATTATTTTTGATAAGATTGCATTTTTCACCGTACTCTTATTTCGCATTTATACAGTGTGGTCATTTGAGTGTGCAACTACAATTATGTACGTTTCAACACATAGATAGTCAGGAAATTTTTTGATATATTTTTAGTACCTATGCTTCAAATATTATATTTTTCCTGTTTTCTACCTCAATTTTATTCTATGTCAAGCAAAAATTGAGGTAATATTTAAAAAAACCATAAGTCTACTGAGAATATTTTGAAAAAATTCCTGACAATGTATAATTTGTGTCGAAACGTACCTACATCATTGTGTTTGAGGTATTGTGTACTCAAAAATTAATATGAAAAAATCTTGGATTCTTGGATCTTATTTAAAAATATGAAGTTGCTCATGATATATCAGAGACTTATAACAAGTGATATGAAAAAAGGTAACGGTAGTTTACAAAAATTAAAAGAATACAAATATTTTATTTCAAGAACGTTGTCCTAAAATTAAAACCTTTGCAGTTGAAAGGATTTAATTTTAGAGGTTTTCAACCAATCACCGTATCTCAGGAAATGAAAACAATTTTACAACGCGGTTAGTGAAAATACAAACATTTTTATTCTGTTAATAATAATATGTTTGCAGTCGAATAACTCTAAAACCGCTGGTCCAAATATAGACATTATATATATATATATATATATATATATATATATATATATATATATATTTGCAAAGACGAATTTAAGAAGATTACAGAAATCTCCAAAAATATAACGTTTTTTGCTCGAGAGTGATCGAGAGAGACGAGAATTTCTCGACGAGAGAGGGTACTTCTCTCGTCTCATCTCGTCTCGTCGAGAGAGGGCGAGACGAGAGACGAGAATCTCGTCTCGGCGGCAACACTAGATATAACCTAACAGGAAAATTATCACTTAGGCTTCAGAGTGCTGCCAGTTAAAGGATTAAACGATACATTACAGTATGACAATAAACTGTTACATACATACATCACGAATATCTTTCAGAGTCATACATTATTGTTTAATAAACATAATTTAACCCAATTGAAACTATATCAGTCACCCTGTATACTCAATAGAAGCAATTGCGTTCCTATTCATTTTAAATCTGCACTTAACTAGAAAATTATATCATTGCATGTCGGAATTTGCCACAAAAGGCCCTTTACGTCTCCTGCAGCCCTGAAGTAAATCTCCAAACACACGTTTGGTGCGTTCGGAGACAACCTACGGCCCCCTTTTATTGAGCGATTTACATATCGAATGTTAATCCTCGAGTAAATTACTTGCTTTTACGCATTCCAGATAGGATCCTTGGCAAATGTTTCCTTGATTATGGAGTTGAATACTAATGTCGGGATAGGATGGTCTGGTTCTGTCGTATAATAATGCATTGAAATTGGAGTAAAATATATTATTTTTTTATTTTATGAACTGGGAATTTTTATAGAAATAGATTATAATTAATTCTACAGATTCATAAATACTTTGGCAGGTATTAATAGAAAGCAATAATCTCTAATTTCTGTCCTGTGTGATACCGATTGATCAACAAACCTTCAGCGAATTTTAACTTAAAACCGCCATATTCCTTTGGTGTCATCAAGTCTCCCCTAGATGCAACTAAAAGTGTAGCAGACGATCT
The DNA here is from genome assembly GCA_963921935.1 of Galeruca laticollis. Classification (NCBI taxonomy): domain Eukaryota; kingdom Metazoa; phylum Arthropoda; class Insecta; order Coleoptera; family Chrysomelidae; genus Galeruca; species Galeruca laticollis. Next base: position 97,665,536 of record OY998181.1, on the reverse strand, counting down.
TCGAAAAGAATAGGCTGTATATGAGTTAGCATTTTCAAGTTGAATAAAATTAGTTTCAGCTACCTTTGTAACGCGAAAATTCGCCGAGTTGTCCGAGGTTTATGTTGGCAAGCTTGTTGACGGGGAGATTTCAATGCGCTGAATGCGCAAAGTATTCAATCCTCCATTTGCCGTCAACGTGTAAACACACATTGCTATTGTAAAAGTTTTGCATGTGCTCTGGGAGCCATAACGTATTTTTACAGTAGAATCTGACAATTCCTAAGCAGGGGGAGAAAATACCGCTTGAGTCAACAGGTGGCAGCTCTGACCTGTTAATCTACTGGTTCAGGAAGGGCCGATGACCAAGGATACCAGTAGAATTGGTGGAATTGGGGAACACGTGGTAAATTTCCGTAGACGGCGTTTGTTAGTAGGATTCATTATCAAGGTAAATGGTTGAAAATACTTTCTCGAAATTAACAGTTCTATAGGTAGATTAGCGTAGGAATTATAGCTTTGAATCGTAGTTCATTGCAGTATGTAATCTGGATTTCATGAAATAGTTTGATACATTTCACAAATTCTTATCAGTTCATTTTCGTTTTGTACATTTTTTTTGAAATAAGAATATATCACGGGGGGCTGAATATTATTCAGGGATGTGTCCAGCGACGTAGTTTTTATATTATGGCTTTTTTGATATCGTAGTTTTTTTGCTAAGCGGAAAAAAACCAGTCAAATAGTTTTTATTCTCAGTGTGAATGGCTTTTATACAGTTAAAAGTCAGGATGTATGATTATTTGCGAGTTTAGGGTAATGGTAATATAGTCAGTATAATGGGATATTACGGGGAGACGTCGAAAATTTGACAGGGGTAAAATGTAAACCCTATGTAGAGGCTAATTCGTTTCTCTATTTTAGGGGTTTTTTTATGTGGATAATAATTCGCTGATTGGAGCTTAATGAGTCAGTGAGACCAGTACCAGGAGAGCTGGAATATTCTGGAGCGACTTCAGTTGCTGTTCTGGGTCCGGAAGAAGGATAAGTGAACAGTTTTCCTTTTTTTTAGTCTTCATACATTTGTACATTCACCTTTATCCGTCACATTTCATAATTTTTTCATGTAAAGTTTTTATTTATCTCTTTTGCGGCAATTAGTATAAATTTATTTTCACTTTGTATTTAAAATTGTAATAATTTGCTTATAGTTCAAAATATTGGGCTGTTGGCTCTGAAGGCTAGGATACTACGGTATGTACCTGGGTACTGCGTTATTTAGTGGAGTTTTAAAACTCTGACGATTTTATGTAAATCATTCTGCGCCGTACATATCTAATTTCGATTCATATTTTCTTTTAGCAACGCTGAGCTCGTTTGCTATTTAAATTTTATGCTTATGCATTTATTTATATTTATATTCATATTAGTATAAATTGCGGAAGTGTGAACCCATGTAACTGTAACATTGGTAATTTTTGGAATTAGATTTTTCATTGTATTTTGAGAAATCGTACATGAACCATTTGGTCGTTTCTCTATAATTGTAGAATTGAGAAATCGGTGTAGTTTGGGTCCCTCAGCTCTTCTGCACCCTGAGTTTGAAGCCTTTAGCTCTGCTCAGAGTTTCTAGAACCTGCTTGTCAGTTATTTATTTAAGCTGCGACTTCGTTGTAACTGATAATTTAGTTTGCGTTTTAAGATTTATGTAGGTTCCGCGGCCTTCAGCCTAACTACATTCTGAGTCTACAACCTTCAGATGAGTTCAGACATTATTTGGGACATTGTTGTTGTAAACTTGTAATAAATATTTTGAAAAAAGACGTATGGTCCAAAGTGATCAATTAAAACTTCAATCAGGAGATACTTGCTGACTTTTATTTTCTTACGATAACTGACCTATCAGTTTAACCTTTGGAGTTGTAAGTTAGTGTTGTTAACCCACTGAGGAGTTGTGGGCTAATTGAAGAAGTCTTGGGTGCTTGCCAAAACTTCTCTGGCGCCCTTTTTAAAATCTTAATACTTTTTTTTGAAGAATCCACCCCATCTTCGACTCGAAGCTAGTCGACTGACGAGCACGGGTTGTACCACGTGAGACAACCCGCACATCTCTAGCGAGCACAAAGGGTTAATAGGTTTTCTCGTTATACCTTATAAAACAAATTTTTATTAGTGTTTTTAAATGAAACTCAAGGTCTCTAGTTAATTCCACAATATAATACAAGTTATTGAAAATTCTAAAAAATTGACAATTGTTTAGATAAATCAATATCATCGTCAGAATAACAGAAGTTACATTTCATTTTATGCCTACCTGATGTTTAGTAGTTATATTTGGCTAGACCAAGAAGTAACCTAACTTGCGATTGGCTTAATATATGTTTATAGAAAAAAGAAGAAGATGTGATATTACAAATATTGAAGCTTAGATATTATTAGCCCTATGGTGATATCCTGGATATCATTTTTCCAATTAAGATCAGTATAACTGTGCAATGATATAGAAAACCAGGAAAACTATATCTGCTGATCTTTACAATTATCACTTATGAAGACAGTTTATTAGTGGAGAATTCCCTAGATTTAACTGTTCATTGACAACTTCATATTGTGGGTTTCTTAAATGTCTTCTAACTTCCAGTTCTTCAAGGAAATCCAGTTCTTGTTCCTTTTCACAAATATGTAGTACTTCTAGTTTTGTGTTAGGTGTCAATGAATGATTGGTGTCAAGTAGATGTTTTGCGTAGTGGGATTTATCTGGTTGTTTTAATCTGTATGCTCGTAAGTGCTCACTGTATCGTATTTAAAAATTCCTAAGGGTCTGACCCAAATAGACAGCATTACATTCTGGACATTTGAGTTTATATATACCTGACTTCTTTAATAGTGGTATTTTTGTTTTTACATTTAACAATTTTGTACTAACGTTACTTTCTGTTTTAAAAGAAATTGTTGTATTCGTTGCTGAAGATATTATCTTTGAAATATTATTAGAAAGATTTCCTGCATATGTGATGGTTTTATAAGTTTCAATTTCATCAGCTTGTTTAGGATATATTAGTTGTAATGCCACTTTTTCCTCCTTTTTACTAATTAGCTTATTTATCATATCTAATGGATAACCGTAAAATGTTGCTCTTTGTCTAATTGTATTAATCTCTCTATCAAAATTACATTTGTTCATAGGAACTGAAAAAGCTCTATGTATCATTGAATTATATGCTGCTGGTCTGTGTGACACAGGGTGGTTAGAATTGAATGGAATTGTTACATCAGTTTGTGTTGGTTTTCGGTAAATTGAATAATCAAGTACATTATTAACTCTTTGAATTTTTAAATCAAGAAAATTGATTGAGCTATTTTCTTCAATTTCTAATGTAAATTTAATTTTCGGGTGTAAATTATTGATGTGGTTGAAAAATACATCTAATTGTCATTCACTACCCATAAAACAAGCTAATATGTCATCTACATATCTATACCAAAATAAAATATTTTTCGAAATATTACTTTCAAAGATCTTTCTTTCTAAATTGTCCATAAAAATGTTTGCTAAAATAGGTGATATAGGGCTTCATATTGATAAACCTTCATTTTGAATATATATCTTATTGTCAAAAGTGAAATAATTCTGATTAATGCATACATCAAATAAATTAAGTATATCTGATATTATTCCTGGATTAATATTTTTATCTTCTAGTAATTTTCTTACAAGTATTAGACATTCTTTAGGAGGAATTTTAGTAAACATGTTAGTTACATCGAACGATATGAGTTTATAGTTATCTTGTAAGTGGATTGCTTTCAAGTTTTTGATTAGTTCTATTGAATTTCTAATTGAGTACTGAGATTCATATCCGTAAGTATTGAGTATATTGTTGAGCTTCTTTGCCAATATATTATTAGGAGCATTAACATGAGAGACTACAGGTCTAATTGGTCTAGTTATTTTATGTAATTTAACTGTTCCATATAATTGTGGACAATGAGGATTCTTATGTATGATTGAAACAAGAACTGGATTTCCTTGAAGAACTGGAAAGTAGAAGACATTTAAGAAACCCACAATATGAAGTTGTCAATGAACAGTTAAATCTAGGGAATTCTCCACTAAAAAACTGTCTTCTTAAGTGATAATTGTAAAGATCAGCAGATATAGTTTTCCTGGTTTTCTATATCATTGCACAGTTATACTGATCTTAATTGGAAAAATGATATCCAGGATATCACCATAGGGCTAATAATATCTAAGCTTCAATATTTGTAATATCACATCTTCTTTTTTTTCCTATAAACATATATTAAGCCAATCACAAGTTAGGTTACTTCTTGGTCTAGCCAAATATAACTACTAAACATCAGGTAGGCATAAAATGAAATGTAACTTCTGTCATTCTGACGATGATATTGATTTATCGAAACAATTGTCAATTTTTTAGAATTTTCAATAACTTGTATTATATTGTGGAATTAACTAGAGACCTTGAGTTTCATTTAAAAACACTAATATGAGCATATTTCACGAAGTAAGGGTCGAGACAGTCAATTTCATTAAACAAATTTTTACCCACAATTTGATAGATAGATGTTCCATTACAATACGCATAAAACAAGCAGCTATCCTCTGCTGCTACTGGTCAAAAGGCTACGTACATTCAGTAAAATTTAATATATTCTTCAGTAACCACAAATCTTCTATTCACACAATTGATTGTTTGATTAAGTTTCACAATGAATACCGTTCCCGAATCTTTTTGACCATACAGTTGATGGCTTTGGTGTAGTGCCAGTTCCTAAAAATAAGCCAATAACAACGTTTCAGAACACGAACTACATGTCTTTTTCATCGGAATCGGAATTTAGCTGGCAATAATTTTTATAACACTACTTTCGCTGCTTCTAGTAACTCCAGTGGAGTCAAAGAAAACTAGGAGTCAGACATTTTTTAACTTTTTATTATTCAATATAACTACTAATAGTCGAAGAGCTGGCTACGAAAAAGTGAACTGGTAAGGTGCATTCACGAATTTTGTATGAAATGTCTCCTTGGTACCCGATAAATACGTAGCGTTGCCGTTAGAACGACGCTCTCCCGGGGCGGGAGGCGTGGGTGGACAGTCAAAGTCGGGAGGCGTGGGTGGACAGTCAAAGTCGTAAATTTATATTTAGTAAAAAATGATAAGGTGCAATTCTGAAATTTGGTAGAGTTATAGTTTTTTACTGTAGGAACCGAGGAAAATTATTGTCAGAAGTCTAGGTCGGGGCTTAAACACTGTCAGAAGTCGACAAAGTTGTAAAAAAGTTGTTGAAATTTAAACCACAAGGTGCAGTTCTGACAATTGCATTTTTATATTGTTTATGGCTTACTGAACCTGTATATAAATTGTCAAAAGTCTGAATAATGGCTAACTACATGTAAATTGATAATATGGCCGGAAGTCGTTGAAGCGGCTATCGCGACGGAAAGCAATCTTTCGTAGCTTGTTTCAAATTTAAATAACAAGGTCCAGTTCTGACGATTGCATTTTTATATTATTTATAGCCTATTGAACCTGTATATAAATTGTAAGAAGTCGAAATGATGGCTAAGTACATTAAAACCGATAACATGGCCGGAAGTCGCTGAAGCGGCTATCGCAAAGGAAAGCAATCTTTCGTAGCTTGTTTCAAATGTAAATAACAAGGTACAGTTCTGACGATTGCATTTTTATATTATTTATAGCTTATTGAACCTGTATATAAATTGTAAGAAGTCGAAATGATGGCTAGGTACATTAAAACCAATAAAATGGCCGGAAGTCGCTGAAGCGGCTATCGCGACGGAAAGCAATCTTTCGTAGCTTGTTTCAAATGTAAATAACAAGGTACAGTTCTGACGATTGCATTTTTATATTATTTATAGCTTATTGAACCTGTATATAAATTGTAAGAAGTCGAAATGATGGCTAGGTACATTAAAACCAATAACATGGCCGGAAGTCGCTGAAGCGGCTATCGCAAAGGAAAGCAATCTTTCGTAGCTTGTTTCAAATGTAAATAACAAGGTACAGTTCTGACGATTGCATTTTTATATTATTTATAGCTTATTGAACCTGTATATAAATTGTAAGAAGTCGAAATGATGGCTAGGTACATTAAAACCAATAACATGGCCGGAAGTCGCTGAAGCGGCTATCGCAAAGGAAAGCAATCTTTCGTAGCTTGTTTCAAATGTAAATAACAAGGTACAGTTCTGACGATTGCATTTTTATATTATTTATAGCTTATTGAACCTGTATATAAATTGTAAGAAGTCGAAATGATGGCTAGGTACATTAAAACCAATAACATGGCCGGAAGTCGCTGAAGCGGTTATCGCGACGGAAAGCAATCTTTCGTAGCTTGTTTCAAATGTAAATAACAAGGTACAGTTCTGACGATTGCATTTTTATATTATTTATAGCTTATTGAACCTGTATATAAATTGTAAGAAGTCGAAATGATGGCTAGGTACATTAAAACCAATAACATGGCCGGAAGTCGCTGAAGCGGCTATCGCAAAGGAAAGCAATCTTTCGTAGCTTGTTTCAAATGTAAATAACAAGGTACAGTTCTGACGATTGCATTTTTATATTATTTATAGCTTATTGAACCTGTATATAAATTGTAAGAAGTCGAAATGATGGCTAGGTACATTAAAACCAATAACATGGCCGGAAGTCGCTGAAGCGGCTATCGCAAAGGAAAGCAATCTTTCGTAGCTTGTTTCAAATGTAAATAACAAGGTACAGTTCTGACGATTGCATTTTTATATTATTTATAGCTTATTGAACCTGTATATAAATTGTAAGAAGTCGAAATGATGGCTAGGTACATTAAAACCAATAACATGGCCGGAAGTCGCTGAAGCGGCTATCGCGACGGAAAGCAATCTTTCGTAGCTTGTTTCAAATGTAAATAACAAGGTACAGTTCTGACGATTGCATTTTTATATTATTTATAGCTTATTGAACCTGTATATAAATTGTAAGAAGTCGAAATGATGGCTAGGTACATTAAAACCAATAACATGGCCGGAAGTCGCTGAAGCGGCTATCGCAAAGGAAAGCAATCTTTCGTAGCTTGTTTCAAATGTAAATAACAAGGTACAGTTCTGACGATTGCATTTTTATATTATTTATAGCTTATTGAACCTGTATATAAATTGTAAGAAGTCGAAATGATGGCTAGGTACATTAAAACCAATAACATGGCCGGAAGTCGCTGAAGCGGCTATCGCGACGGAAAGCAATCTTTCGTAGCTTGTTTCAAATGTAAATAACAAGGTACAGTTCTGACGATTGCATTTTTATATTATTTATAGCTTATTGAACCTGTATATAAATTGTAAGAAGTCGAAATGATGGCTAGGTACATTAAAACCAATAACATGGCCGGAAGTCGCTGAAGCGGCTATCGCGACGGAAAGCAATCTTTCGTAGCTTGTTTCAAATGTAAATAACAAGGTACAGTTCTGACGATTGCATTTTTATATTATTTATAGCTTATTGAACCTGTATATAAATTGTAAGAAGTCGAAATGATGGCTAGGTACATTAAAACCAATAACATGGCCGGAAGTCGCTGAAGCGGCTATCGCGACGGAAAGCAATCTTTCGTAGCTTGTTTCAAATGTAAATAACAAGGTACAGTTCTGACGATTGCATTTTTATATTATTTATAGCTTATTGAACCTGTATATAAATTGTAAGAAGTCGAAATGATGGCTAGGTACATTAAAACCAATAACATGGCCGGAAGTCGCTGAAGCGGCTATCGCAAAGGAAAGCAATCTTTCGTAGCTTGTTTCAAATGTAAATAACAAGGTACAGTTCTGACGATTGCATTTTTATATTATTTATAGCTTATTGAACCTGTATATAAATTGTAAGAAGTCGAAATGATGGCTAGGTACATTAAAACCAATAACATGGCCGGAAGTCGCTGAAGCGGCTATCGCAAAGGAAAGCAATCTTTCGTAGCTTGTTTCAAATGTAAATAACAAGGTACAGTTCTGACGATTGCATTTTTATATTATTTATAGCTTATTGAACCTGTATATAAATTGTAAGAAGTCGAAATTATGGCTAGGTACATTAAAACCAATAACATGGCCGGAAGTCGCTGAAGCGGCTATCGCGACGGAAAGCAATCTTTCGTAGCTTGTTTCAAATGTAAATAACAAGGTACAGTTCTGACGATTGCATTTTTATATTATTTATAGCTTATTGAACCTGTATATAAATTGTAAGAAGTCGAAATGATGGCTAAGTACATTAAAACCGATAACATGGCCGGAAGTCGCTGAAGCGGCTATCGCAAAGGAAAGCAATTTTTCGAAGCTTTTGTTTCAAATTTAAATAACAAGGTGCAGATCTGGCTATTTCTTGTTTTCAATTTTTTCGTAGTTATTCAACTAAGTATGCAATGACAGAAGGCTAAGGAAGGAGTATATTTAAAAAAACATAAAAATCGTGATGTAAAATGCCGAGTAAGCGCTACTACTGGTACATATCTGTCGCCGAAATCCGTATACCTGAATCTATGTTAACAAAAGCGGGTCCAACAAGCTCCTCTCCCATCTTCTCCTCCAATGCTGCTGTGTATATCTTATATGGTTTCGAGCGTTTCAAAACTCTCGTCAAAAGTGGTCGATCATATTTTATATTTTTCGTATTATTCATTTATTTTCTATAATTGTTTGAATACGAATTATTATTAAAAAGCCCGTTGTCTGTATAGCCAGTGAGTGGTTTTAATAAATTAGCGCTTGCTCGGCATCACGATTTTTATGTTTTTTTTTAATATCTCTTTTCCTTAGCCTACTGTCGTTGCATACTTACTTGAATAACTACGTAAAAATTAAAAACTAGAAATAGCCAGATCTGCACCTTGTTATTTAAATTTGAAACAAGCTACGAAAGATTGCTTTCCGTCGCGATAGCCGCTTCAACGACTTCCGGCCATATTATCAATTTCCATGTAGTTAGCCATTATTTAGACTTCTGACAATTTATATACAAGTTTAGCAAGCCATAAACAAGATAAAAATGCAATTGTCAGAACTGCACCTTGTGGTTTAAATTCCATCAATTTTTTTACAACTTTGTCGACTTCTGACAGTCTTTAAGCCCCGACCTAGACTTCTGACAATAATTTTCCTCGATTCCTACAGTAAAAAACTATAACTCTACTAAATTTCAGGACTGCACCTTATCATTTTTTTCTAAATATAAATTTACGACTTTGACCGTCGACCCACGCCTCCCGCTCCGGGAGAGCCTTCTGACGGCAACGCTACGTATTTATCGGGTAACGAGGAGACATTTTATACAAAATTCCTGAATGCACCTTATCAGTTCACTTTTTCGTAGCCAGCTCTTAGACTATAAACCACCACTAAAATCGTAGTTTTTTAATCAAATCAACAGATAGTTTCCTTAGCAACGCAGGTCTAGTTGTTGTTATAAGTACATTTACGGCTAATAAAAAATGGGACAATTCTTAGAGCAGATCTTTGTCTAGTTCTAGCTGCTTGAATTTGTTTTATGAATATGTTATATTGCAACCAACAGACACAAAAAAGCAAGAATGGGGTTTGCATTAGAACACATTCTTCATGACGAACAATTTTGGAATCGTGTTATTTTTACGGATGAACAGGTTTTCCAATCCTGAAATAGTGGCAATATTCTTGTCTATCGCACACCAAATAAACGGTTTGACGAAAATTATGTCAATTTCACAAATAGAAGTGGTCGTTTTTCTATAAATATATGGACGTGGATATCTACGCAGGGATCAATGGCATATTGGCGAAAGATTTAATAGTAAAGCATATATATCAAAATTTCTTCTGTTGAGATTATTTTCCTTAACAATGATTTTATCTTCCAACAAGATAACTCCTCAGTGTATAACTCTAGTAGAGTGACCGAATGGTTTCGGGAACTAGTCCGGGAAAGTAAGGAAATTAAAGGAAAAAGTTATTCGTAAATTATTACTCATTTTTTAATAAAAGTACATCCGCCCACCAACATTTTCCTAATTCGTCTAATAAATTCCTCTGACGCTTGGAACACGTAAAATTCGGGTGTTTTATGCTCCTGGCATTCCTGGATATGCTTGTACAAAAAAATTGTAGAGGTAAAAAATGTAGAAAATCTTTTGCTATAAAAGGTGACGTCATTCATTTTTCCAAAAAAAATTTTCCGTCCTTAAATTTTCCAACTTTTGGATATTTTTTTGAAAATTACATTTTCAATTGGTAATTATGATTAAAAGAACAATATCGAGGTCAAAACATAGATAAACATAGAGGGCAAACGTCTAAAAATTTACGTTTTTTCAGATTTGGAAAATTCAAAATGGCGGCCGCTCAAAATGGAGTTACATTTTTGTTACGAACATTAATGATATCGAGACGTGGTTGATTGCAATCGATAGAGTGGAAGTTATATTTTTTTAAATGAAACAAACACAATTTTTAAAAATTTGTTCACATAATTTTTAACATTTACCGAAAAAAATTTTTTATCTCGTTTTTTCTATTTTTTCCTTTGAAAAATGTAATAACAATATCTGTTTGCATCATTAGTATCGTTGTCTTTGAAAGACGCGTGTTTTAAAACAAATTTCCAGATATAATTAGTAGAAGCTAAGATAAACAAGTGCAAACTCTGTTCGATACTGTGACAATAATAATTAAAATTTTCAAATTTTGACTGTTTCGCTCGATTACTGAATGTCTGCTCCATTTGAGTGCAACTTTTCATTATTCTCCAGTCAATGGGTACATTCGAAAAAGAACAGTACCTGCGTCCTGCCGCACCATGGTGCGACAGCTGCTTGGCGTAGTGGCTTGGCTTTTTTATTGGTTTTTTCCATAATATTGTCAATTTCTGGTTTTCTAATATTATTATGATTATCAATGAGTGCAAAAGGCTACGATTAAGTACAGTGTTATTATAATTTCTGTTTATAAATACATTTATTTAATATATCACACATAATTTCGAACATAGATACTTAAAAACAATATTTATTTAGAAAATTTACTTCGACTCTTTACAACTTCTCGCTCTTTTTGGTATTTGAGGAAATGTCTCTGTACCATCCTCCTCATCATCGTCTTTAACAAATGATTCCTCATCGATGGCACTGCCATTGTCAATTTCAAGTTCACAGTTAAGTAATTTACTTATATCAAAATTTTGCTCATTACTCATAATTTCATTATCAGACTAGTTTGAATAGACAAGGCTCATCTTTCTCTCTCTCTCTCCCTTCCTCTGTCTGTCTGTCTGTCTCTCTCTGTCTTCTCTCTCGCTGCCTTTCTCGAATTTATACCTGCGTTCGCTTCCTTGTAACGCCACGCTGTATACTAATAGCTGCTTCTAAAGAAACAAAATTTCCTCTCTTTTCCCAAACTAAAAGATTTAGAATAATTTTACCTTGCGTATTGTGCATGTCATTAAATTAAATTGCAGCAAAATTATTATACAGTATGACAATTTAAAAACTTACAATGGGCTATATCTCACGAACGAAAGATGATATACAAAAATGCTCAAAACCGTTTCTAAGATAGGAAGGGGCAACTAAAATAACATACAAAAGAAATAAACAAAACTGTCGGTACTGGAGTGATACGAACCCGCATCGATTTAGAGAAGGTCACACTCAGTACACTGAAAAACTTATTGTCTGGGCAGGGATATTAGGGGATGCTTTATTTGGCCCCTTGTTTATACCAGGCAATTTAAGTGGCGACATTTATCTGGATATGCTGGAAAACACCATCCAACCTTTAATTGTGCATGAATTAGAGAATCAACGGGATGACCAAGGCAATCTTGCTCTAGAAGAAGATTTGCTGCACTACCAACAAAATGGAACACCTCCTCACTATGCAGCTGCAGTTAGGCAATGGTTGGATACTAATTATCCGAACAAATGGATTGGATGGAGAGGTTCTATTGAGTGGCCACCGAGGTCACCAGACTTAGCGCCATCTGATTTTTTATGGGGTTACCTCAAGTAAGTTGTGTATAAAACTCAACCTGCGGCACTTGGGGACTTGCGGGAAAAAAATACTCAAGCATATCGCGATATTACTAGAACAACCTTTGTCAAAGTTCGTGCAGAATTTGAAAATAGGCTGTACTATTGTTTACAAAACAACGGAACCCACTTTGAACATTTACTTCTTTGACATTTTTAACAAATTTGTAGTTCAACAAAAAATTCATTAAATTTTCCTTTTAAGGAAAGGTTTTGTAATATTTATTCACCCTGTACCGTTACTATTTATACCGTTGGACAGCATTTTTTGTAGGCTTTTCAATAATGTATCACAAGTAGGGGTCTGCCATTTAAACTTTTTCAGTGGGGGTAGGTGGGGCCTAGGAGGTTAAAAGGAGCGAGTTCTTTTTATGTCATTTTAGTTCCCCTTTCCTACTCTAGAAACGGTTTTCAGCATTTTCTAATATCATCTTTCGTTCGTGAGATATAACCCATTGTAAGTTTTTAAATTGTCACACTGTATGTTAATCTAATAAACTGAGAATCTCCAGTTCATTGCTCATAAAAACCATAGGAAAGCTCTACATTATAGATTATACTTTATTTTACAAGTTCGTCTCAAACAGTGACCTGTGTACTCTTTGGGATCATGTAACTTTAAATATTCGGCTATTTGTTTAGGCACACCGCCTATTTTATTCAATCCTACCACTTGTTTCGTACATTTACCTCTTTGATAGTTTGGGAAAAATTGATTTATTTGCGGATCGCTAACTTGTTGGCGAATATCTATATATTGTTTGCAAATTTTATAGAAATTAATAGAAATCACGAAAGATCTAGGTACTTTAGTTTTCGTATCAGGGATTCTAACCAACAACATGGTACCTGAATCACTGATGTCACTAACTTTAAGATTTTTTAACTCTTGTTTCCTACAAGCTCCACATATTCCAAAATTTGCAACAACCTTAAAATAAAAGTTATTCTAAGTATATATTACATCATTTTTATTCTTTTATTCGTGAATAAATACTGCACATCAGGAGCTGCATTTAAAAAAAGTTTTATCTCATCAGAATGTAAGGTTTTCGATTTTTTGCTTTTAAAACCGTCGGATTGTCTTTTTAAGTAACCTCGCAATTTTGCGTAATTATCAATATTGACATTATTCTTCAAAGTTATAGTACTCCTCAACATTGAATGTATTGCCCATAATGAAGATGGTATGAATTCCTTATTGATTTCTCCAAAATATGCCAAGAGTACGTCTTCAGAAAATGAACTTACATTGTTAGTTGTTCGCCAGTCCATAAACTGCCGGTATACATTTTCATATCTTCCTCTTGATTGTCTGGCAATATATTGTCAGTAGTGTCCGCGGCTCACTGTATAATATTGGGTGGTGTGCTACTTAGTCCGTTTTCACTATTTGATGAGCTCATTTTAATTATTTGTCTTTAAAACAAATGTACATTCACACTAACAGCTAGTGACAGCGAGTCTTATTAATTATTTAACGTCAAAATAACCTCTACTAACTCGTTTCCATGGTTACTCGAAACCATTGACTGACTAGGCTTGGGTGATATATTGTTGTTTTTCTAGAACTGAAGCGTAATTTTTTTTATTACGTGCTAGTCATTACGTGTCAGTATCGGTAAATAGGTAACCAAATAGTAGGTAATATGGAATTTACTAGTGTGAGAGTAGAAAAACATACTTTTTAAATGCATAATCTGTTTCTACACAAAACTTTGAAATTTTATTTCTCACGACGTATTGCAGAGTTTTCACAAACTGAGCCATGTGATGCTGACTGACTGAAGATACAAACTGAGCCGACCCTACAACTGTGTATACCTGCTCTGGCTTCGCAATACCAGTGTACAGGTATAAAAGGTATCCAAAAAGTCTGCATGTATTGGTAAGGGTCGTTCACAGCGCTCGGCGAGAACGAGCGCTGACCCCTCCAACACTACGCCAACCAGCTGTCGCACCATAGTGCGGCAGGGCGCACTAAGGTTACTGTTCTTTTCCGAATGTACCCATTGACTGGAGAAAAATGAAAAGTTGCCCTCAAACAGAGTGGAGATTCAGCAATCGAGTGAAACGATCAAAATTTGAAAATTTTAATTAATATTGTCACAGTATCTCAGCTTCTACTAATTGTATCTGAATTTTTTTAAATACGCGTCTTTCAAAGACAAAGATACTCATGATGCTAAAAAATATTATTATTACATTTTCCTAAGGAAAAAAATGGAAAAAACGAGATATAAAAATATTTTTTTTTCGGTAAATGTTAAAAATTATGTAAAATTGTGTTTGTTCTATTTATAAAAATATAACTTTCACTCTATCGATTGCAATTAACCGCGTCTCCATATCATTAACGTTCATAACTTTAGAGTCAATTGAAAAAAAAATGTAATTCCATTTTGAGCGGCCACTATTTTGAATTTTCCAAATCTGAAGAAAGGTAAATTTTTAGACGTCTGCCCTTTATGTTTATCCATGTTTTGACCTCGATATTGTTATTTTATTCATAATTACCAATTGAAAATGTAATTTTCGAAAAAATATCCAAAAGTTAGAAAATTGAAGGACGGACATTTTTTTTTTGGAAAATCGAATTACGTCACCTTCTAGAGCAAAAGATTTTCTACATTTTTTACCTTCACATTTTTTTGTACAAGCACATCCATGAGCCATAAAACCCCCGAATTTTTTACGTGTTCCAAGCTGTGCTTGCAAGCTCCGTCGCAAGCGTCATTGAAATTTATTAGACCAACTAGGAAAATGTTGGTGGGGGGATGTACTTTCATTAAAAAATCAGAAATAATTTTCGGATAACTTTTTCCATTGAGCCGATTTTTCGACCTTCTTCTTCTTTCGGTTCCGTCTTCACCTTAGTGAAGGTTGGCAACAATCTCGGCGAACTGGGTTCGGTTTTGAGCAGCTCGGAATAAGGAATGTGAGTCTAGTCCGGTCCAGTCTCTTATGTTTTTCAACCACGAATGTTGGCGTCTTCCTATACCTCGTCTGCCTTCTATTTTGCCTTCCATTATTATTTTCAGCAGCCTCATTCTATCACTCCTGATTACATGTCCCAAGTATGCGGTTTTTCTCTTCTTTATGTCGACAACTAAGTGTCTGTCCTTACCTAATCTTCTCAGAACTTCTTCATTACTGATGTGGTCTGTCCAGGGTATTTTTAAGAGCCTTCTATACACCCACATTTCGAAAGCTTCTAGCCGCCTTAGTGTTTCGGCCTTTAGGGTCCAGACTTCGGATCCGGAAACTAGGAAAATGTTGGTGGGGGGATGTACTTTCATTAAAAAATCAGAAATAATTTACGGATAACTTTTTCCATTTAGCCGATTTTTCGACCTTACTTCCCCGTAATATTAATGTTATTGACTGGTGCAGTAAAATCCCAGATTTGAGTCCAGTAAAAAATATTTGGGCGATGTTAGACAGAGAAATTCTAAACGAAAATGTAAGACTAAAGCCCGCCACTCACCATCCAACACCGCAGTACGATTTTGTCGAATGCGACAGAATTGGACGCAATTTGATCGTGTATTGCCGCCGCAAGACGAAGTCGGTTTGATTTGATCGCAGACAGACAAGTCAGTCTGCTGCAGTACGACAGGAGTGGTTGAATGGTTAATTTGACCGTGAATTGAGAGTTGCGATTTGATCGTACAACTTGAATGCTGAAAAACAATACATTCGCCAGTAAATTCTAAAAAATGGCCTATAGTGAGACGTTTTTAAGAGATTTTATCGAATTATACAAAGTACAAGAGTGTCTGTGGAAAATTAAATCGCCAGCTTATCATGACAAAAATGCTAGAAAAAGAGCTATGTATACTTTGATTGCGAAGTTTCAAGAAGTAAAACATGATGCAAATGAGGATTTTGTAAAAAATAAAATTAATAATTTTAGAACATCATACAAAAGGGAATTAAAATTAGTGAAACATTCCATCAAGTCTGGGGTAGGGACGGAAGAAATTTATAAGCCAAAGTTATGGTATTTCGAGTTGCTATCTTTTTTGGGCGATCAAGATTTACCAAGAACACCTGTTTCTAATAAGTCTGATGAGAAAGAGGTAAGTAAATAAAAAGAATATTTTTGTGTAGCTTTATTTTGCCAGTTTACAGCACCTTCATTATTAAAATAATTCATAAAATGTTCTCTTGTAACTTTTCCAACCTTTGACAAACTTCTGTTATTCAAACTTTGTTGTAAATCTGTAAAATCATTTGAAGTAGGTCGAAGACCTACCGTACGGGTTCCAGATTCGTGATTTTCAAGATCCAAATGCCCAGTAGGAGTATATACTTGAGGAGATTTACTTCGTAAAAGATTGTGCAAAACACAACATGCCATTACTATTTTTTCAATTGTGTCTAAATTAACATTAATTGCCGAATGAAATATGCGAAATCTAGCAGCTAAAATTCCAAAAACGTTTTCTATTATTCGTCGTGCTCGTGATAATTTGTAGTTGAAAATAACTCTCTGTTTGCTTGAATTTCTCTGAGGAAATGGTTTTAACAGATTTTCACCTAACAAAAAAGCGTCATCCCCCACAAACACATACGGTTGAGTTAGTTCGCTATTATGTAATGTTTCTGGCTTACGTATTTTTAAGTTTCCAGATTTTGGTTTTTCATAAAAGTTTGTGTTATTTAATACCCCTCCATCGGAAATCCTTCCATTAGTACCAAAATTACAGTAGATAATTTCATAATTGGCATTAGCAACAGCCATAAGCACCAAGCTATGAAATCCTTTATAATTATGAAAATAGGAGCCCGAGTTTGCTGGTGGGACTATCTGAACATGCTTGCCGTCTATAGCACCCAAACAGTGGGGAAATTTCCATTTTTCCTCGAAACTTTCTGCAATACTCTGCCACTCTCTTTCAGTTTTTGGAAACTAGAACAAAAAATATCATGTTAGAACCCCCGTAAAAACATAAGATTTTCGTCATTTATTTTATGTGTTTAATGAAATGTGCTAGCGTTTTATAAAGTGTAGTGTATAAAGAATTTACTGACCAAATAATAATAATTACATTTTAAATTTTTAGATAACTGATCAAGAAAGCATTCACACTGACTTGTGTTTTCGCCGCCAGGCGAAGAGAACGAGGACTCACAAATATTTGGACATTCTGCCTTGTCAACAAATACTTCCACTTACAACAAATGCCGCATCGTGGAAAAAAACGTGAGCGAAAAACAGATCCCCGCGATGATCTTTTAATTACAATTAATGACAATTTGAATCGACAAACAGCAGAAAAGCTTGAAAAAGATAGATTTAGTGTTTACGGAGAATATGTCGGTATGAAATTAAGGGCTCTTCCAACAAATCAAAGTATTATGGCTGAAAAATTAATTAACGACGTTTTGTTTGAAGCAGAGTGCAATAACTTAAATAGAGAATGGAGGTTACAACCACCAGTCAACAATAATGCTGCAGTTAATACCGGTTCAACTACAATATTTCAAAGCTCTAATACTTTCACAGAACTACAGCCTCAGTATGCTACAAATTATCCAGCATCTGCATCCCAATTACTTCACACCTTTGATGTTAATGAAAATTAATAATTGATAGTTGATTACATTTTTTTGGAGTGACTTTTAATTTATTCGGGATGTTTTTTTTAGTAACTTAGTTGAAATATTAGAAAAAAAATGTTTAGGTTACCTTGATTAGATTTGTATAATGTTTCGGTTTGTTACCATTTTTTTTGAGAATGACGAATATTTTTAAACATTATTTGTTGCAATGTATAGTTTTATTTGTTATTAAACGTAGGCTTCAAGTTTTGTCCTCATAAATTTTTACCTTCAGATAATCCTGTGTAAATTGCAGCACAAGTTTCGGGTATTATCCTGCCTAACGCTTGAGGAGAGATGACATGGAGAACTTCAAATCTTCGTAGCTTCTTCCCGCTGCCAAAAATCTGAAATTTTAATAAGATTTAAATACAGTAAAAATTACTATTTATCAAAATTTATATTGACCTCAGTTATTTAACATCGGATGATGCCTGATGATGTTGTACAGTTGGTTGTATAATGTCCTACACCTATACTTACCTTAAAGTAGCTGAAAGCCGTTCATGTGGAGTTATTGAAGAACGCATAACTGTGTTTTGTTTTTGGATAATAGGCGTTACTGCTAATAGCAATTCAACATAAATAGATTCATCCATTCGTAGGTAATTTCTCCAATCATCGGGATATAATCTCAATTCTTCTAATAAATTTACATGACTGTAGGTATTTCTTTTCAGTAACCACTTTTTACACCACCACCTACGTTTTTCATATTTTTTTCTTTTCTTTCCGGTTAAACAAAGCGCATGAGCCCCTAGAAGTATATTTTCTTCCGACATTTTCACGTTGAAAGTAAACTCGTACTGCGAAATCTTAAACGTGTGTGTTCTTATTGTGTGATTTTCGACAAAATTGTACTGTAATTGCATTCAACAAAATCGTACTGGGGTGTTGGATCATGAGACGCGGGCTTAAGAAATGATGAAGGCTCGTTGGAAACTATAAATAATACTTGGGAAGAAATGAATGAAGAAGATTGTTCCATATTTTCCAGATCGATGACCAGTAGATTAAGAGAAGTCATAGAGTATAATGGCGGGATTACTAAATCTTAATTGTTGTTTTTTTAGGGAAAATTAGATATTATTTAATCATGATTAACAATATTATTTACTTTAGTGTTATTATTATTTAAATATGCGACAAAAATATCCCACTTTTTTCCGGAAACGAAAAACTCACGTTTACACTAGGCAATAACAACTGTACATTATTCTCCCAGTTCAAGATTTCACATCGATACATTTTTGTTGTGTTGTTTACGGGAAAAATATTAGCTCTCGCTAAAATCTAATACTTTTTTCCCCTGTATAATAAATAACTATATAAGTGATCTCCGCCACTCGACTATACCATATATTTTTATTGTTTGTAGGTATTATTTGCCATTTGTTTTTCCATTCGTTGTCATAAACAATAATGTTCAATTCAGTATTGTTGCACCAACATAATAGAAATAACAGTTTCATTGCTGACGTTTTATTTTCAGACGAGGCAACGATTCTTTTGAATGGGTATGTTAATCGTCAAAACACACGTTAATGGTCCATCGAAAATCCGAACTGAATATAAGAAAATAACACTCAACGACAACAAAAGGTCGATGAGTAGCTAATATTGTAGAAACTATAATAATTTGTCTATATTTTAGTCAGAACATTTTGAAATAAGCGTTGTAAGTGGACTTATTTAACGCTGACTCGACATAGCTCCTTTCTAATCCAAATATTAGACTACTGAGACCGCAAACTTATGTTTCTACAATATAACACAGAGTAATTCACTGTATCAGTGCATTTTTTGAGCAAATGAGGTTATGTTTAATTTATTAACCGAACTGGAAACATCCTTGAGCTGCGCTGCGCTACCAAATGTTGAAGAAGATAAACTTCTCAATGAGATGAGGCTTTTACTTGGTGAAGGTCCATACTGAACGATGAAATTTCATTTGTTTAAAACTTCATTACATTCCGAATTAAGTTTTCAACGAGTAAACACATATAGTCTCGTTTTCAGCATTTTTTTGGGTAAATGCCATTAAATACAAGTTAGTTTTATGTGTATTGTTTTTCAAGTGGTTTGTCGCCCCATATCTACCGTATAGTAGCGACTAAATAATAGGCCAGTGCATCTGGCCAATTTCACTTGATATTTTGGTATACAAAATAATAAAACCAAAAAATGTCAACCACAACCAACTGGACCTAGCTTCGCAGCAGTCGCTAAAAATACAGTAAATAAACCGCAAGCACCTACATTATTCCCAAGCAAAAATCAAGCTATTATCATGAACGCTCTTCCAGACGTCGTCGTTTTTAACTACATTAAGGTAATTAACGAAATTGTAACACCGAAAGGGATTATCTTTGCATCACGCATTTCCAATTACCGTATATGTTTCTATCTATCTTCTGTATCCGTTATAGATAATCTTATAAAAAGTCATCCTTTTGTTACCATCAAATAACAAATCAAACCAATTCCGTTGACTTATCACACCGGCAAAAAGATTGCTACTCTCCAATGTTTATCCCTAACTCACTTATTGAACATGGACTTGGGCTACAGCTCGCTTCTACAGTCTCCTTCATTCGATGTTGGTTTCCCTGAATATGAATATGCACATATTTTCAGTTTCAGACGATCTATTTATGTTATACCTGACAATGAACATTCTGAAACACAAACTTCAACTGTAACCCTACATGAAAACACGAGCTAAAGAATCTTCATTACTTCGGATAAACTTGAATGCTTCCTTCGTAAGCAGTCTGAACACACCGCAGATTCCTGCCCAAATTTACAAGATATATCCTGCAACCCTCCTTCACCTTCTACCTTCAGACACGGAAGCCAAAACATATCTTCTGGTATATCACCTCCTGAACATTCCTCATCCGAAGAACATCCTGCTGATAATACTACTTCCATTCCAAAAAAAACTACAGGACAACCCCAAATTTCAGATGGTTTAACACCCAACTTTGGCATATATAACAAACCACCGAAGGTATAAAAAAGTAAGGTTATTACCAACAGCAAAGATCAGCAACAAAGATTTGACATATGAATTCACGTTATTTTTAAGTGTCTCAAAAACTATTTATAAACATCTCATTGACGTTAATAATTTTACTTATTGCACTTGCGCGAAATTACGATAACGTAAAACATAAACGCCAAAGTGAATGGTTCCAAAAACTCTCTATTATTAAGCAAAAATAGCTGGAAGTGTGAGGTCCCCACTTGGCTGCGCGAACGATAAAGTGAGAACGCATTCGGAGGGAAAAGGATACCCAAGGCGCTTAACAATTTCTGCCGATATTGGTACAATCCAGTGCACAATTAATATAGAAATTGTTTACCTATTAAATTAAGGCGATGAAAACTAGGAAATTTCTTTGCTTTGTGTATTTATTTATATTATTTTCAAAGAAATATGTAATAGAACGTAACAAGAATATTGAAATATATTGAAAAAGGAAATAAACAGGTATACTTGTCAGTACAGATAAATTTCACTGTTCCACGATGATATTTAATAGTGGAATAGTAAAATTTATTTGTACCAATAAAAGTATACCTCACGTTCATATTATTTCTGATACATCAGGCTCTGAATCTGAGATGGCTTCATAAGTTCCACTTTCACTGTTACTATTAGATCCTAGAGTTAATATTATGTCATCAACAACTAAATCAAAAGCAGGCTCCTTTGCCATATGATCTTGTTCAATTTTTTGTATATGTTCACACCTAGTTTTCTACTCTAATATCGAGAATGAATAAAATAATTCATCACACAAACTTTGTACGTTTTTAAAATTAAAAGTTACATTTTTATCAGCTACGTATTACTTCACAGAAGACCATACTAACTCTATTGGATTTAAATCCGGATGATATGCAGATATTCGTAAAATGGAATGTCCTTTATCTGTAAGAATTTGATCGATTTCGTATGTTTTGTACCGAGGTTTGTGTTACTTTATAAGATTGTATAAATCTGCTTTTAGCATATCAGCCGTAAATCCAATATTGTCAACCACTGCTGCATTTCGGCTTTTCTGCAAGAGAAATTTGGTACCTTTTCATTCTGTACATTATAATAAAGTGCGTTGTCGATCACTAAAACGCTATTTGGTGGTAAATTTGGTACAAACATCTCCTGCAACACCTTTTTGTAGTTTTCGTCGTTCATGGCATTATGATAATCTCCGGTTTTATCTCTAGATTTGTATCCAAGGTAAGCATTTTTCACAAAATCATTTTCACAAAATCATTTTCACCTCCAGCATTTACTATATTTAGTATCTGTCCCTTTGATATTGCTTTATGTAACCCCTCGTTCGAACTATCAGACCAGCTCTCTTGATTCATATATATAATTGGTATATTTTCGTCTCTATAACGTTTCATACTTCGTAAGAAATTAAGTCTATTATGTCTAATTTCGGGTTTTTCCATTTACAACTTCCTATTTGTTCTAGTTTTTCGCCAACGAAATCCCATTTTTTAATAACATGCCGAAGAGACTCTCGGGTACCTGTATAGGTATACTTATCTACAAATTTTCGAAGAATACGCTTCAAAGTTAGAACTTGTTTTTTTGTAATATAAAAATTGGAAATATACCTTCCGATATCAAAATTATCTACAGGTTTTTGAAGTGCCTTCCTTTTTGTTAGGTGTTTAAGACGACGAGCATTCACCATCTTCAACTACCTTCATTTCACGTGAAATTTGTTGAACACTACCTACTTAAACTGACTCCTGTTGCCAATACTTACCTGGACTTTTCAAAAATCGTTCAATGGTCCGTTATTTATTCCTCTCTTCTCATAAAATGTATAACATTTGCTACCACTTCTCGAGTTTGTCCATTTAAAACTTTTTCTTTCAACTTCGACTGAAATTCCATTTTTATTCGCCGCAATACCTACTTTTTCGCAGACTATACCTAGTTCTGTACTTGTTAAAGTTAATTCATAAACTGTCTTATCTCCTACTTTCCGTATTGAGACCAACGCGCATCGTGGGCGTGTCCATTTTCAAACTTTCGGCTATTTTTGCTTATGGCTTTTGTAATGGAAGTGATCATAGTAAGGGTCTTTCACAAAAAGGCAATGAATCGAGATTAATATCAATTCAAATTCTGCTGATGAACCATTTCATTGTCATCAATTTCTGTTTTTTTTTAATAAGGAATTCTGTTGTCCAAAATTCGACTACCTATATCTTGCTTGTATAAATATTGATGATTTGTTACACATTCTGAGAGACAAAATACATCGCCTATATATTTTTTAAGCATTCAAATTCACTATAACAACTTATATACACGCCACTGCCAATCAGATTAAATTTAATTATAATATTGGAGAATAAATTAAGGATAGCGTGAGATGTCAGTTTTTGACAATAATCACTGTCCTGGCATGATTTAAGAAGAGAAAGGAACTCTTGTTAATTAAATAATTTCAGTCTTTTTGTACATTCTACTTTGTTCAATATAATTTTTGATAGCTCTTAAAGATCCTTCAAATTATACATGGTGTTTGCTTAATAATAATACTCATTAATACATCAATATTCATTTTGTTTTCATACCTACAGTTGTATATAACAACTCAATATTTTGTTTTTCGATATATCTGCCAATAAATATATTTTAGTCAATGGAAAGTAGCGGTTGCAACTTTTGTCATCGCTTTCATAATCTCTAACGCACCTTTGAAATGCGCTTTTTGATATGACTAGAGCTCTTTATGCGTATTTTTGGTTATATGAACACAAAAAAATGTCGAAGGCTGAGTTCGGTAAATACGGTCGCTGAGGCTTGACTACCTACTTGATTTTTTGACAAAATAATCATAAACACCCTGACTACAAATCTGGGTACTTCATGCGTATTCCTTTACACAAGGTAATACTTAATTATAAAACCTACGAGCTAGAATTCATTATATGATGCACCACATCAATATATTCGCAAAATCTTCCCATTTATCCGACATTGCAGAGCTTTTGTTACGTTCTTGGCCAGTTTTTTTGGGACAATTGTATTTTGGATTTGATGTCATAACCATTTACCCATATTGTTCTGAACATTTTGGGATAATTTGAATCGTCATTGACCTCATAAAACAGCTCATCTTACTAATTTTTTTCTCTAAAATTCGACAATTTCGGTACATCCTTCCCAGGGCATCATTGTTGGTGCGATACAGCGATTACTATCTGACTTTTCTTAATGTTGTTTTGTTTTGTTTAATTTTATTTTATCGTTCTTGACGTTTTACATAGTTATGAAATTTTTTTCATTACTATTTTTATTAATTATTTTCCCTACAATATATTCCCTTATTGCCTACAGGCATACGTTGGAATCTGCTGGCTGCCACGAACAAGTGACGGATTTCCCTTTATGATATTTTACATGTGGATGGATGTATACATTAGGGCCTGATGATGACTCAGTGAGCCGAAACTAGTTGCCCTCATCAACTTTTACTAATACATGTTGTACTACTGATTTTGAGTTTTACTTACTGCTATTGATCACTATCTTATTGAATAAGTGGCATCTAACACAAATTGGAAAGAAAGCTTCAAACTTAATTTATATCTTCGTAGTAGCAAATATTCCAGTATCTATTCGGTAATTACTAGCTTAAAAAATGCAACTCCAGTAGAGAAAATAGGGTATTTTAGACAAAAACCACGTCAGAATCTATTGTTAAATCTAGTTCGTTGAAGTAAGATACATTGCCAACAATACAAGCTCTTACAATAACGCATCGTATATATCCATCGGTCTGGAAATACCATTACCACTTAGTGTAGACTCCCATTCCACATTTATACACTTGTAGAATTTCATAGTCCAACAAACTTTCCGTCAACTACTATTAATCCCATTAATGTTTGTCACTAACAGCCACATACATTTGCTACATGTTTGTATTCCGATTTAATCCGGCGAAATTTAAATGAAGGTCTTTACTGTCTTCTGTTCGTGATGTTCGCCATTATCAACGAACTTTCTGAGTACCTACGAAGTGAATTCAAAAAATGTTCTCACATTCTGCCAAGATATTGTGCTATTCTTCCGAATTAACAATTGTCACTGTTAAAAAACTAAGTTTTATAGAACATTTATTTGACTATTGAAGCAGGATGTATCGAACAGTAAATTATGAAAATGGGATATAGGTAATAAAAGGGGAATTCATCCATAGACAAGATTGAATTGTTGAAGTAATTAGCTGAAAATGAATAAAATGTATAGGAAAAGGAAGACAATAAATTGCTGAATTTATTATTGTCTGTTACAGAATTTTCGAAATATCATGGATAGGTTAAAAACAATTTTTTCTACAACTGCTATGAAAAGTAGCGTATTTTCCATAGATTACTTAATTTTAAAACCATATGTTGCTGATACTGTGAGAAATATTATTCCTCACGGCACTTTGCCCACACTACATACATTTATATGGAGAATCCAGTAGTGGGTCATCGATGCCTAGACTTTTTCTACAAAACTATTTACTTGTATTCTTCAAATGTGTACAGCTGTAGATAAAGTATAGTGTGCAACATGTGGGTGTCGCGTCCCCGCTACTTTGTGTTGTGTATATAATCGTCTTTCTTTTTTTTCTATTATTATTCTTTTTTTATCAATTGTCTTTAAATATAATTTGCTTCTTCGTAACTTCTCGGCCCTTGTCGTGCGAAGTCGACGGGAACCAGGAACGATAGATTTTTTTTTGTTAAGCTGAAGTCGAGTCTAGAAGTTATAACGAGACTTTGTGTTGTATATGTGGTATCTCCAATCTTCCTGAAAGAAGAAGAAGTCTTCCCCGCACCTTATGTTATGGAAACATAGGGAGTTTTGAATTACATGGTTTTGGAGACGCAAGCGAGAGGGGGTACTGCGCCGTAGCGTATATTCTTGCCTATACTCGCACGGTAGAATGTTCCACATATTTTGTGGCATCCAAAGTGGCTCCATTGAAAAGAATCACTCTGCTCAGGTTAGAGCTTTGTGCTTCTGTATTAGTGGCTCGCCTAGTTTCTTTTCTTCGTAACACCTTTGAAACTTACATTTATTTTGATAAAGTTGTTGGATGGTCTTACTCGCAGGTCGTATTATCTTGGATTAAGCCCTCACCGCATCGCTGCAAGATTTTGTTAGTAACTGAGTGTCTTTCATCCAGGATAAACTTCCTTCTACTTTGTTGGTTCTATGTCAGATCAGAGAACAACCCCGCAGATGTAGGTTCTCGTGGCTTATTACTCTCAGAGTTGCTCACTTGCACCTTATGGTAGGCGGGACTATATTTTTTTAAATGTACCTGTTCACCTTGGAATGAGCTTCCACAACCTAATTTTAACACATCTTCTAGTGTTTCTGAAGAAGAGCGTCAATTAACATTTTACGTGGTACCCGCAGTGAGTCTTCTTGACTCGTTAATTTCGCGACATTCCTCCTTGTTATTCTCGCAAACCAAATAACGAACGAACAGGTGGTCCAAATTTATATGAGCTGCATCTGGCGTTGTTGGTTCTAGTAAAACGTACGCAGGAGTTGTCGTTTCCTGCAGAAATCAAGATGCTTCGAGACAATAAGAGTATACCCAAGGTCCTTCGTAAATTATCTCCATTTCTTAATGATCAAGGCATCTTACGAGATGGAGGGAGACTAGTTAATGCTCCTCTCACATTTGAGAGAAAACATCCTGCTCTTTTACCTAAACATGGCCATTTTACTGATTCACTCATTGAATCATATCATCTGAAATATCTTCATGCAGGAGTTCAATCTGTGCAGTTTATTCTGTCCCAACAATTCTGGATCTTATCATCTAATTGTTCCATTCGTCGTGTTTTGGGTAAGTGCCTTCAATGCTGGGAGACCAAACCTAAATTTGTTCAGCCTATAATGGGCGCCTTGCCATCAGCTCGCGTTACTCGAGTAAAACCTTTTCTTCAAGTTGATGTGGATTATGCAGGCCCATTTACCATTACTTTGAGTAAGGTCCGTGGGTCCAAAGTCCTGAAGGCTTATTTTTGTTTATTTGTGTGCTTCACTACTAAAACCCTTCATTTAGAATTGGTAACTGATCTCTCAGCAGATGCATTTTTGGCAGCTTTACGGCGATTTCTATCACGACGAGGACGCTGTAGTGATATTTACAGTGATTGTGGGAGTAATTTCGTATGTGCTGCTCGACAAATTGACGTATTCCTCAAATCCGCTGCCAAACAGGAATCTATCGCGTGGCATTTTAGCCCACCCTCATCTCCTCACTTTGGCGGTTTATGGGAGAGTGGTCTAAAATCCGTTAAATCTCACTTACTGCGAATTTTTGGTGATCAAGTTTTAACTTATGAAGAGCTTTCCACTGTTCTCATACAAATAGAGGCAGTGCTTAATTCTAGACCTCTTACCGCTTGTAGCAATGATCCTAATGATATGACCGCTTTATGTCTCGCTATGTTTCTTACCCTCGAACCATTGGCCTCATGTCCAGAACCTGATGTTTCTTCTCTTCCTTTAAATCGTCTGTCGCGATGGCAGTTATTGTCTCGCATTCATCAGACGTTTTGGCATAGATGGTCGAAAGAGTATCTTCACACACTTCACCAGAGGCATAAGTGGTTCGATATTACATCTTCTCTTTCTCCTGGTGTTCTGGTTTTAATAAAGGATAATAACCTTCCTCCTTTGCGGTGGACGATGGGGAGAGTGGTGGAGGTTTTTCCGGGCTCTGATGGGATAGTGCGGGTTGCAATGGTAAAGACGACTAGAGGTCTTTTGAAAAGACCAGCTGTGAAGCTTTGCCCGCTTCCTCTCAATCCTTAAAATATCATCTATATTTTGGTGCGCGGTATGTCGCGTCCCCGCTACTTTGTGTTGTGTATATAATTGTCTTTATTTTTCTTTCTATTAATATTCTTTCAATTATTTTTTTATCAATTGCCCTTAAATATAATTTGCTTCTTCGTAACTTCTCGGCCCTTGTCGTGCGAAGACGCGTTGTTTGCTGAAGTCGAGGAGAAGCAGGAACGATAGATTTTTTTTGTTAAGCTCAAGTCGAATCGAGAGGTTATAACGAGACTTTGTGTTGTGTATGTGGTGTCTCCAATCTACCTGAAAAAAGGGGACCCCAGACTTCTGCATCCACCTAGAAGACCGCAGATCAGGCACGCAAGGTAAGACAAGGGCTTAGTTACTAATCTCATAGAGATTATTCATTCGCGTGATACAATCCATTTTCTCTCAACTAGCTATCGGAAGGTCTAAGAGCGATCACCGCCCCAGTTATTTTACATTGGGAAAAGTACTTTTCTCTTTCGTGTGTTTGCGGTACTCACCCTTCAGGCTCGTGCCATAAGCTTGCACACTGGTGAGCGCAGTTGAACCTTCCCCACTTGTTGCATAATATTCTACATGATGCGTCAATAAAAATTAGGCAGTCAGTACTTCTGAAAAATAACCAAAACAATTCCTTCGCCTCAAATTTATCATCTGCTATGCCGCCAACTGCCTCACATAAAATATATTTATGAAAAATGTGTACACTTAACACCCACCTCACATATCTCAATCGATTTATCCACATTTTAGCATATCAGGCAACGAGACAGCTAAGCGTGCATATAGAGAAGCCTTATCAAGTAACATAATATCCGAATTAATACAAATTTAAGAAGACTCGAAAGCATTTTTCAAATAAAACAAAAAATCCGACAAAACACTGGAGTGAAATTCTATGAAAAATGTAAAACGTCTTGGAAGACAAGGAAACTTGAAATAAACAAAAAGATCACGGTTATACACGTCTTCTCTCTGGAAATCCACTTAATTGACAACACTGTAGATGGAATATCAAAAAAATAAAATAATAAAGATGGTAAATAATTTCTTATAATAGTTTTCAAATATTTTACATTTGTTTTCAGCTTATTTCCCGAAATTCGTCCAAATCTGATTCGATACTGTTTTATGATTGTATTCTTAAAATCGCCAGATGTCTAAGACGGCTAATTTTGGGTATTAGCACGTACGGGATCTTTCCCTGAATTGTGGCCTGAGAAATATACCTTTTTGAGTTTAGATGATTCTAATATATGAAACGTTGAATAAGTAGTAAAGTGTTTAATTTCATAACCCAAACCAAATGAAATCTCAATATCCAAATCCAGAAAGTGTTACACACTCGTAGCGTAGAACATCAATAACTATTTTAATTCGGTTCATATATCTTCTAAACATTTCTCAAGTATCCGTATTTTTCATATATTTAATTCTAAATAATATATGATATCTGTACATTTTCAAATGCTTTTCCAGATCTATAAATATTATTTGTGCTCCTATTGTTTTCTATCTGCTCTTGTTTATCAATATTATGACACTTTCTTTTCCATTGCTGAGAATGTAGCAGGAAAGAACATAAAAAATACCAGTAAAATTAGTAGTGTATTTACTGTAGCCAGGTCGTAATTCTCTGCAGACAGTTTCAGATTTTATCTAAGTTTATAATGTCTCTGCATCTCTATTGTTCATAACGAATTCACATCAATTTCTGCTAGCAGTTTGATGTGTTTACATCGTAAACGAAATGGATAGAAATTTACTGCTGACTCCTAAATTTGAAGTAAGTATATTTACAAATATCCTCAAAAAACAAACAGAAATCCTTATCTTTGTACAAGTTCAGTCTCACAATGCGGTAATTGCGCGAATGAAGTTCTTTAAATGACATCGTTACTCATTTTTATGGAGTGGCTATTAAGTTTCAAACTAACGATAAAGTTTCAACGAGCAAAATTTCCGTAAAATAAACCGACCGTTTATACGAACAATTAATACAAAACAGCGACGGCCGGCAGATTTTACAACTAATAAAGCGGTTGTTTTCGGTGTGCAGTTACTGTTTCTAACGACTTTCAATATTACCCCACGTAAAAACGATTTCTAGTATCTAACAGTACCTGCACTGATACATTAACATGTTTCAAGTTAATTCTATCATTATTTTGATTGAAATATTATTAAGGACACCCTTACACTAGCAGTATTAAAAATATATTGAGAATATTATTGAGGATCAACTGTGAATATTGATGGAATGAATTCCCAAACGTGATTAACGAACACTTTTCTATGCTATTTTAACAATTTTTATTACAATACAATGATTTTGATGGTTGTTTCTATTCTTTTATATTTGTATTTGACATCTTTATATGAATATTCTTATAATTATGGTAACGAATTACTTATTTATTTAAATTGCCTACAGTATTTTTTTAACTTAATTTGATATCATTATAATACACGATTTAAATGTGATGATATTCAGTCTATAATAGGAAAATTATACTTTGTTACTTATTGATGTGTCATTGGTATTGAGACAAAATACTTATAATGAAAGACGAACAGTCAAATAAGACCAGTCTCATAAGATATGTGAGCCTCGATACAATCTATACATTTTTTGGGTTTTAAATTATAGACTACTATGATGACATGATCCATTCAAAATTTATGAAATTACAGAACAGAGAAGTTCATTATAGTTGCAGGCATAGAAAATAGCTCCAAGTGGGAAAGAACGCATTTTGTATGAGTGTACTAAGACTAGTTCAAATGGTACATTCCTCTTATTATAATAGGAGTACTACATATTTGTGATGCTTTGATATTTGTAATATCATATCTTCATTTTTCTATCAATATATATTAAGTCGATCACAAGGTAGGTCACTCCTTGGTTTAGCCAAAAATAATTATTGAACATCAGGTAGGTATACACCAAATGAAATGTAGCTTCTGTTCTGACAAGGCAAAGAGGAAGACCAAGAAGATAATTATTTTTTTTTATTTACAATAATCGCTTGTACCTCTAGGGTAATTAGCGGAGTAGTTTACACATTTTCAATAAGAATTGTTACAGTTTGTGAAAAATGTTCATGCTTTTCAGGAAGGAAATAATTTTCTGACGGTTGCAATTTTCTCCAATTTTCTCTTGAAGGGTTCTTCCTATATTGAAGGTTTTTCTTTCAGTTTCATATGATGGACACTCTAATAAAATATGAGACACAGTTATAGTTTTATCATATAAGACACAAAGTGGAATAGGTTCTCGAGTCATTCGGTGTTCGTGCGTTAGCCTGGTGTGTCCGAGACGCAGCCGTCTGATGATGAACTGGTGCTGACGTTTATTTGTGTTGTATTGTCATTTTTCTGTGTTGGATTTTACTTGTTGGAGTTTGGATGTATTTTGTTTCCATTCAGCATTCCAATTGTTAAGTATCTGGTAGCGAAAATAAGGTTTTAAATCACATGCAGTTATGTGGTATGTGAACGTGTTCGGTTGGTTTGCTGCGGTACGGGAGTGTGTGTCTGCTGTTTCGTTCTCTTTTATTCTCATATGAGATGGGACCCATAGCGAAGCAATATCTTTATTAAGATTACTAAGGTTGTGTAACTCGTGTTTGATGTATGAAGCAATTGGATTTTTTGAGTATATTCTGGTTAGTAGAGCTACAGCGTTAAGTGAGTCGTTAATTATGAGGTGTTTGTCCTTGAGGCTATTACGTATAAGTTTTGTGGCCTTTAGAATTGCGTGGAGTTCGCCTGTAAGTATGCTTGCAGTGCCTGGCAGTTTGACTGTTTTTATCTCACTGGGTGCTACCACAGCTGCTGCAACTCCTTCCATGGTTTTAGACGCGTCAGTATATATCTCAGTGTAACCTTGAAAGTTGAGAAGAGATTGTGAGAAGAGTTTTGAGAAGACGTGAGGGCTGGTATCTTGTTTTCTGTTTTGTGAAATAGATGTGCTAACAGACGGAGGACTGATCAGCCAGGGAGGAGTTAGTTGGAAGATTGAAGGCCAGTTTATTACAGAAGGAAAAGTGTCGTTGCTAGTAGTTTGTAAATATTGGTGTATTCTTCCGTGTATTTTGCCCAACTAAGAAAAAGTGCCGTAAGTGCAAAATCATCGACATTGATATCCATGTTTCAGACCACGAGGAATCCAATAAACTAGTCAAAAATGCCGTAACTCCAACCATTTTCTAGATATCCAGATAAAGTTTGCCGTAAGTACATTAAAATCCCTCCATTGGTAATCCAATTCCAATCAAGAGGCAGTGAGAGATGAAGGAGTTGAGGAGATACAGGAAGTAGACCTAGGCCAAGATCTAACAATAGAAGAAAATGAGCGTGACATAGGTTTTCTGGATAATTTGGAATTGGAGGACACTCGTTCTTATCAAGAGGCAGTGATAGATGATGGGGTTGAGGAGATACAGGAAAGAGATCTAGGCCAAGATGAAAGCGGCCGCAAGAAAAGGGAAAAAATTGATGTTAGTTCAAAGGAAAGGAAGAAAATTGAGATCGAAGAATTGAGAAGGGCTCACAATGTTTTAGAGAGTCCATGTAACAACAATGGATGCAAGAGAAAGTGTAGTGAAAGTATCAGTGAAGATAGGAGAATTCAAATAAATGAGCAATTTTGGAACATGACATGGGTTGAGTGCAGACAGTTTATCCTAACTTCTTGCCAAAAACTAGATGTGAAAAGAAGAAGAAGAAGAAGTAAGAATGATAATGAAAGGAAAAGAAGAATGCTATCAATCCAGTAGCATTTGAAAGTCAGCAGCGATAAAGCGTTTGAGGTGTGTAAAAAGTTCTTTCTTACTACATTAGTTTATAAACCTACCAATGATAGATTTGTACACTATACCTTAACAAACACCGCTCAGGAAAGTTTGACTCCTCCCTCTAACCGAAGAGAAAAACAGCCATCTTCAAACAAGGGGCCTCATCGTGAGATTATAACACATATTGAGTCTTTTCACCCAGAATCTCTCATTATAGACGAGAACATGCACCCAATGTGCGATATTTACACTCTGATGTCAATATTGTTCTAATGCACGGTGATTTTATCCAAAAGTACCTCGAATACAAAAATAGAGTATCTTGTGATCTGTACAGAAGACTAGTTAAGGAAGAGAAAATATCATTTGCCCAATTAGGCCACGAAGAGTGTGAAAAAAGCGAAGAGTTTTCTCTCCATGAATACAATAAGGATACACTGAATCTCGAGTATGAAAAGTGTAGTAAATGGGTTCATCACCATGAATTAGTGGTTGCTGCAAGAGAAGCCTATAAATCACTTCAGAAGGTGATATTCAACATGACACCGTTATTCTTTCAAGCGACATGCAAAAAATAATAATGCTTGCAAGAGTTGACATGTTTAAGAAGGTGTTGTTTGTCAAAAGACTCATAGCATATCACGAAAATTTTGCTTTTGTTGGGAATAAAGGAAAAAACAAACCTCATGCCCTGCTTTGGCACGAAGGAATTTCCAGTAGGAACAAAGAGGATAATGTAAGTGCTCTCTATATGCTTCTAAAAAAAATATGTTAAGAAAATAATCCTTTGGCTTGACAACTGTTCGTCTCAGAACAAAAACTGGTGTCTTTTCACATTTCTCGTGTATGTTATTAACTCATCTGATATTGCTGCAGAAGAAATTGCTTAGAATTATTTTCAACCAGGCCATTCGTTCATGAGTGCCGGCAGTGTCCACCACCAGGTGGAACAATTATTGACAAAACAAAAAAAACTCACGATTTTGAAGACTTTGTGCTTGTAGTGTCAACCGCAAACTCGGGAAATGTTGAAGTGCAGCGAATGCATCATTTTGATTTCTTTGACTGGTCTGATTTAACATCGCAACATAAATTGAAGAAATCTCCTTGTAGATTGTATTTGAGTGACATTGTCCATGTGAGAGCAAGAAGAGGAGATTATGCATTATATTGTAAATCCAAGTACGATCCTATGTGTCCATAACAAGAATTGGATTTTCTTCAGAAAAAAGCTTTGAAGGGAATCAAGATGCCCAAGTCCCATGAGTGTCCAAGTGGATTTCCTCAAGAAAAGAGGGATAATATCCTAGAAGCACTCGATGAAGTTCTTCCCGAAAACTGGAAAACATTCTGGAAAGACTTATTAATCCGCTAAAGTGTCAAGTGTGTTTAGAATCATGCAGGACTGGACAAAACTCTATCAAATATGACAATTCAAAGGTTTTGTACTAAAGTAAACTTTAACTGTAAACTAAATAAATGAGGGTCTCAATCTAAACAAGATTACTCGCATTACTCACCTTTTGTATTACTAAAATAGCCTACTTGGGTAAGAAAAATAATAATAAGATCACTTACTGCATTTTTGCTTAGTTTAAGTTTCTTGGATATATATTGAGAATACTAATCAAAAATGCAGTATGTGCACATTTTGTTGAAAAAAACACGTTTCACAGTATACTTTGGGGAAAAACTTTGAATAAAAATGTTCTTGAATTTGTCAGTAACACGATAGTGCCAACTGTTACCAACATATTGAGTTTTATCACTCAGGGCTAATCATACAACCTTAGGCCTTGATTTCTCAAAGGCTTACCTATGTGACATACGGCAATTTTACTTAGTTGGGCAGTATTGTGGTACTGCGTTGTGGGTGAAATGGTGAAGTTTTGCCGAACGTGATGTGGTAGGTGGAAGAGTTGGGATTGGCTCGTACTCTAGTTGCGTATGGAAGACTAAGGTACTGTCGCCTGTATTGGAGTGGAGCTTCTCCTGCTTCATAATTTAAACTATTTGTAAGGGTTGTACGGTATGCC
Organism: Galeruca laticollis; assembly: GCA_963921935.1. NCBI lineage: Eukaryota > Metazoa > Arthropoda > Insecta > Coleoptera > Chrysomelidae > Galeruca > Galeruca laticollis. Next base: position 97,631,142 of record OY998181.1, on the reverse strand, counting down.
GCTAGTATTAGGCGTAGTGCATTGTTGTGTAGAGTATCTAATGGTCTTGAAACATTTGGTGCAGCTGTGTACATCCGTAATCTATTTTGGATCTGATGAGTGTTGTATATATCAGTAACAATAGTTTTCCTTCAGCTCCCCAGTGTTTATTTGATGTGTATTTTAGTATGTTTAGTGCAGGTTGACAAGAGAAGATCAGTTTTTCAATATGATTTTTCTAGTTTAGGTGTTGGTCGAATATCATGCCAAGAAATTTTATTTCTTCATCATAGTTTTTTTATAGAGTTTTAGTGGTGGTTTTTGTCTTGTCTTTTTTTTGGAGAATATTATGCGTTTTGTTTTATCAGCACTGAAGGTCATGCCAGATGTTTTTGACCATAGCTCTAGTTTAAGAAGTTGTTTTTGTAGCAGATTAACTGTGCTGCTCAAGTTTTTTCCTTTCATAAATAGAATCAAGTCATCTGCATATGGTCGAGCTTGTACGGGTGTATCAATATTTTGTGTAATGTCATTAATTGCAATAAGCAACAGTGTTGGGATTAAAACCGAGCCTTAGGGGGTTCTATTTTCTTGTGTTTTAATATTGGAAATTGTTCCGTTCACCTTTACTTGAAAGTTCCTATTTGAGAGAAAATTTTTGACAAAAGCTAGTATGTTGCCTTGGTATCCCTAGTTTTGTAGGATTAGCAGAATTTTGTGGTGCCAAGCTTTGTGAAAAGCTTGATTGTGGTCGAAGTATATTGCTAGACATTTTTGTTTTTTATTGATGGCTTGGCTCCACATTCTAAATCGATGATATGGTCCGAAGTGGATCTATTATCTCTGAAACCAGATTGTTCGGATATAAGTTAATTATTTGTTTCAAGGCACCAAAGTAATCTACGATTGATTATTTTTTCAAATAGCCTTGCTTGCATGCATGTGAGTGCTATCGGCCTATATGATTCCAGTAATAAAAAAGATTTGTTGGGTTTTAGAATAGGTATGACTATTGCCTTCCTCCAAATTTCTGGAAATGTGTGATTGTACCATATAGAGTTAAATATTTGCAAAAGAAGTTCCTTAGTCCTGATAGGTAAGTTTTGAAGAAAGATAACTGGTATATCATCTGGGCCGGGTGATGTATTGTTCATGGAGGATACAGCGTCCTCGAATTATTCCTCTGTTATCACAGTTTTTATAGGATGTGAGTAGTCTTCAATATGTATGTCTAGTTTCTCTTTGTTCAATTTATAATAAAGAAATTCTGCATCGTGTATTTCGCTGCTAGAATTTTGACTATATAGTTTTGCTAGTACTTCAGCAATTTCCGCATTATTCGTGGTGATGTCATTGTCTTTCTGTAATGCTTTTATTTCGTAGTTGGTAGAACATCCGAAAATTTTTCTTTTCCATACAGTTGAGATAGGGGTGGAGCTATTTATTGGTTCTACATATTTTTGCCATGATTCTTTTTGTTGCTTTTTAATGACAAGTCTTGAATAGGCTTTATGCTCTTTGTATTCTGTGAGGTTATCGGTTGTTTTATGTTTCCAGTATCGATACCATGCGTGCTTGCTTGCTTTGATTGCTTTCTCGCATTCGTAGTTCCACCATGGTACGAGATTGTGTCTTTTCGTGTAACGAGTTTTGCCGATTTCTTTGAATGCTGCCTTCAAAATTATATCGTTGAAGCTGTTTCTCGTAGAGTTAATGTCTGCAGAGAAATTATTATTAGGTATGTAATTTTCAATATGTGATGTTTGCTTTTTTTAGATTCCATTTTGGTGAAGGATTAATGATTTATGTAGCTGGATTATGATTTATATTTTTTATAATTAAAGGAAAGTGATCACTGTTATGTAGACAATGTAAAACTTGCCAGTCGATTTGTGTTACTAGGTTTGGAGTGAACATAGTTAAGTCTATGGCCGAGAAAGTGCCATTAGATGCGTTGAAACGAGTCATGCTTCCATTGTTTAATAAAGCAAGATTGGAGTTATCTATGAAGTTTTTGATTTTTCGACTTTTCGCATCTATTTTTTGTGAACCCCAAGAGTAATGATGTCCATTAAACTCTCTCAAAATAATACGGGGATTTGGTATTTGATTTATGAATGTTTCTAGTTCGTCTTCCTCTAACACATCGTCTGAAAGTAGGTACATATTGCATATGTGTAATTTGGTTTCTTCTATTCATACAGCTATTACTTCAAGGTTTGTTTGAAGATTTAGTGGTGTTGTCTTCAAATTAGATTTTATATAAATTACAACTCCCCCTCTTGCTCTGTTTCGGTTACGATTTTTAGAAAAATGTATGTAGTTTTTAAGGAAATGTGATTTGTAGTTTCTTAAAGTTCTATGATGTCTGTTGCGTTTTCGGCTAATAATAACTTGAGCATGTTTAGATGGATATAATATCCATTTAAATTCCATTGTCGTATTGGGTTGAAGATTAGTTTCAAGTTTCAATAGGTGCTGTCATTATCGATATTCAGATGTTTTTCCAATTTTTTTCTTAATTTAGTGCAGCGAGTTTGTGCGGTTATTTCGGTTAAGTATGGATAAACTTATAAGAGTAGTTCGATTAGACCCTGTATATTTGAAGTGTACTCTGTTGCCAAGTTTAATGCATCTGTTTCCTTTAAGCCGTATGAAGTTTCGAGCAGACATTTGAACACTGATCGATGTTGAGTATAGGAGGGTGGGTTTGGTCTTCAAAAAATTTTGTAGCTGCAATGTGTTCTGGTTCGATTGTAAAGTTAGTGTCGGATGTACTTTGTTTTGTTGCTTTCAGTGGACGTTTTGGTGTTTTAAAATGTGTGTTTATGTCTTCAGATGGTGGGAGCTGCTCGCTGGATGGTGATACGCTTTCCGAATCTGTTCGTTTGTTGGGTAGTTGTTTGTTTAGTGTGCTGTTGTTGTCAATTATTTGGTCTTCGGTAGTGCTGGCCGTAGGCGTCGGGAGAGTTAAAGGGCCTGGTCGGATGGTGGTTAGTGGATTTAGTGAGGTAGAGGTGTTTGTGTTGGAGGTTTTAATGTTTTGAGGGTTCGTGTTTGGAGTGGAGGACTCAACGCTGTCAGAATTTATTAGCTCTACTGATAGTGTGCGCAGTGAATTGTTTGAGGCAGTGGGAGCTGCTGGTTCATTAGAGACGAACTGTGTATTTAGGCATTTCGATGCTTGATGTCCAGTGAGTTAGCATTTGAAACATCCCTGGCTGTCTTGTGTAATAAATATGCGATTACAGGAGTTATCATCGCGAAAGTCCAGGAACTCATGGATTGAAAGGGAGACAGGTGTTGCTATATATACATAACGTCTAGAACTTAAAATGTGTATGTATGCCGGATCTGTTGCACCAATTCGTAGAAAGGATAGTGGAGATAATAATTTAAGTCCTATATTTTTGAGCTCTGTAGATATAGTTTCGTGCGGAATTGTAGGGCATACGTTGGATGAGACAATTCTCTCCGAGGGAGTTAATAGTCTTGTGGCTTTAATTTTTTCTCCGGTAACGGTAATTTCACCATGAAGTTGTAGGATATTATCGACACAATTTTTTTTCGAGAGATAAACACAAACTCTGTTGTTTGATATCCTTGATTAAAAATGATTGTTTTTTGGGTCTACAAGTTGTCCTAATTGAAGAAGGTAGTCCTGAAGTTTAGCTCCATTAATGGCGTTGAAAATAATTGCTTGATTTTTAATAGGGCATTCAGTCGTGGTTTGGCTTAGAACGTTGGAGTATTTTGGCATTGTGTTGGTAATGTTTGTAGAATTTTCCGGTAATGGATCAAGTCCACAGTTATCAGGTTCCATTTTCGTTTATATTATAGCGAGTTTTCATAATATAGATTAGTGTGTTTATAAAATGTAGGTTACTCACAGTTTTATTATTTTATCACTTTTACTGAACTACACTACTAGTTTTTGCACAAGTAATTAATAATAGGTTTCAAAAACAGCTAATTATTTTGTCGATATATACGTCCGTTCTGTTTTGATGTCAGAACGGTTTTCAAGAAGATAATTGATTGACAAGATAGGATAAATAGCTCGAAATAAAGGGAAAACTATATAGGATATGAAAATATTTGTCTGTAGTCCTAGTCTGACGCCTGAAAAATCATAAGAATGAATCAAGAAATAAAAGAAGAATTTTTAAATTCAAATTACGATGAAATTTCCGACCCTCCAATAAAACTTGCGCTATTCAATTATGGCATCTGCAATTATCTATCTCCTTCCGGGACTTCAGTCGCCGAAATTAGCCTTATTTACAAGTATATGGACTAATGTTTAAACATCTTATTCAGGATAACTAATTCATTCACCCACATTATTTTCATTACCAAGTCACACAAAAACCTATATCTAGTGTAACAGTTTGAGTTTGCGGTTATTCTCTCTGAACAAAACATTTATTCTCTTAGAGAAAAAGCTATTCTCCACACATAAATCTACAAAATCCGACCGCTTAACTTTCGACTCTCAACTTCCGTGAGGCTTTAAATCAGATCAAATTATTAGAGGAAAACAGGAAATGTGGATGATAGTTTCTATGCTGAAATTATTCAACACTGTTTCAAGACTGACAGTAATGAACTTTTTTAAAGTACTTGAACGTATGAATGGATTTTTCAAAATCAACACACTTTTGTTTAGTAGCTGTAGCTTAAGAGAATATTGTGTAACAAGTGTTGAGCATGAACGATTTCACACGAGTTTGCAGAATTGTGCCACGAGCCGTAGACGTCGGATTGGGATTTCGGTTATTTTTGAACCCATTTTTTCTAGTCCACTCAATTCCATGCCATTGTTCTTATTCCGTCCAACATCTCTCTCTTCTTTAAATGTATTTCTTTTATTTGGTGTCTCATTTTCTTTTGGGTCTCCCTTTTTGCATTTTATTTGCGTTTCCAGCTTCCAGTTTTCTTATAATACTATCTGTCTTCATTCTAATAACATTCCAAACCAATATAGTTGCTTCTTTCTTATTTTCGTCATTATCAGCTCTTATTTTGACATTTTTGATCTCTTCGTTTTGAAACATATCGAATTTGGTTTTTCCTGCTATCTTGCTCAGATCTATCATTTCCGTGGCGTTTATCCTTTAATCTCCAATTTTCAGTTCAATATGATATTATGGGTACGGTTACTTCTATGTCAATATCTATATTTCGTAGAATAGTTTGGTTCAATAAGTGAGTTAAATTCTAAATCCATTCACCCTCCTTCTGTCACTATATTAGGTTAGGTATACAAATATTACTCTTTGCAATGGTTTGTCTTTACAATTCATTTCATTATGGTTTCTGTTTTGCATTTATTGTTTTGAATGTGCTACTAATAGCATTTTTAAGCCCAGTGAGTAGGCACTATGAATTAATCTAGTATTTTCCATATTTAACTTATATTTACCGTATCCAGCGCTGCCCTAAAGTCGATAAATGTTAGAATCAATGATTCTCCTTCCTATATCCTTCTTTCTTTTATATTTCTTGGCATATATTTATGTATAGTTTATTCACGACAAAAAGACGATGACGTTGCAAAACAAAATATTGTGATGTTGCCAAGCTGTAGTTATTTCCTTTACTTAACGAAAACTAGAAAAGTCAATCTGATGTTATATTGATAGTTCTTCTTTTTGATTGTTCCGTGCCTCGTAGGGCGTAAGTCAAAAATATTTATTTGAAAATAAAAGGCTTGTATGATAGGCTTGATTAATTTAATATCAATATTTATTCATGAAAAACTATGGATAAGATACAAGAAACAGTAACCAATCATTCTATATTCGAATTAACATTTAATTATTTTACATAGAAGAGGGTTAAATGACGAACTGTAGGTCCTTATACTTCATTCTATGCTCTATAAAACCATCTTCAAGAGGACTGCAAGGGTTTACGCTAAAAGGAAGCAATACAAGCTGTAATCATCTTCATGCAAATTTAAATATTGTTTCTTTATACAATATATATAATATTTATTATAATTCAAATAGAATGGAAAAGAAAAATATAGATACACAAAATAAATTTTTGTTACAAGATATAAAAATGAAAAATCTCCCATTTCATCAGTATTATTTATGTAGAGATAATGTGGTCGTTGTTTTAATTTGTGTATTATAAAATAGCTGTACCTAATTAATTTAATAATAGTTATTAGTTATTTTGAAAAGGTGTAAATATAGCAAAATGGATAAAAATATACAAAAAATTAGACACAAGATTTCCACTACCCCACTAAAAAATCATCACTATCTTCATCATCACTGCCAAAATTAATAATAAGTGGAGGCCCATTCTGTCTATCAAATACTACTTCTCTATCCCCCCCATCTTGTATAATTTTTTTAGTGTGCTCTACTGTCTTTGACCAAATATCAGGAGTCACTTTTTCTAAAGACTTTTTCCATATACCTATTGCTTGATCTGTTGAAGAACCATCAGTTCCCACATGATCTCTGTAAAAAACTTTAACTATGTCCCAAATATGTTCAATTGGGTTGAACATACAGTGGTAAGGGGGAAGTCGAAGCACTTTGTGACCATATTTTTCAGATAATATGTCAACTTCATATACTGTTGGTGGTTTATTCCTACAAAAATGCATATATTTAAACAAAATAAGTTATTTGAGTATTACCATAATATATTGAAAAATGTTTACATCAACTTACCGTTGTACTAAATTCAATAATTGGGTTTTGAGGAAAGTATTTTCAAGAGGAATATCATTTTGTATCAACCACTTCTGTATATCAGTCTTTTTGGTAGCCGTTGCTGATACTTTATAGATCACTGTACTGTGATAACTTGCATTATCCATTACAATTGTAGCAAGTTCTTCCAAGTTCACTAAAAGCTGGTATTCAAACCAATGTAAAAAAATTCCTCAGTTCATTTAATCGTGGTGATCACCATCTTGTTTTTTGGAAGAAAAAACCAGCCCTGCTCCAGGAATAGATCCAGAAGAGGAACCAGCATGCAATACTATATACCTACAATAAGGAAACAACAAATCACTACTAGGTTTCCTAGATAGACTGCATAGCTCAAAACAAACTATTAATAATTATATAAATTTAAATAAAATAGTGTAACTAGTATTTATTTGAAAAGGTCCTAAAATGGCAGGAATGTCAGTACATCATAAATTAATTGCTAAATTTTATTATTCATTTACCTTGGACCACCAATTTTGGTTTTTTTCACGCTTCTATGATTAGAATCTTGCCAAGAACGTCCAACAGTACCCTCTTTAAATATCCAAGTCTCATCCAAAAACACAAATTGATATAAACCTTCCCTTTTTATCTTGACATATTCATGTAGAAAATGTACACGTTTTAATGCAATATGTGGCAACTCCATTAAACCACGACGAGGATCATCTTTTTGGTATTTGAATCCAATATTTTCCACTACCTTCTACAGTGATGTTAAAAAATCATTAAAGAGTTCACGCTCCTGTAGTTTTTCTCTTAAAGTTTTCAAGGTTATGTGTTCCTCTGAAAAAATATTGTGTTAGTTAATTGTGAATAAAATAAAACAGTAAATTCAATATACTGACTGTTTCCATACATTTCGTATATAACATTTCGGAAAGCATTTTGATCCAAGTTATCAATTTCAACAGTAGGTTTTATGCGTTTTCTCTTTTTAGGTGGGCTTTTAGGCTGTTCACCTCTATTATGCTTGGCGGCAATACGGTTAACAGTGGTAACGCTCAGTTGTAAAGCTTCTGCAACTCTCTACAATATAATTACTTCAATTTATGAAAGAATAATATATTATCAAGTTTACCTTACATTAAAAACATTTAATCATTTACATTTAAATATGTAACAATAATATTATTAATGATGAATACAAATAGCGAATAGTATTACTTACGTCTCTTACAGCAGTAAGCGGGGCCCCATTTCGGCATTCTCGTTCAAAATAGCTCAACAAAGATGTTACCATCCCTTGACATTTTCTGTTCAGCTGCTTCGGCACTTTATTAACCACACACTGCAGATTTGCCTAAATAATTAGTTATGAAAATAACAGTTTTCTAATCTAAAAGAAGCAATGAATTCAAAAGAACCAAAAAAGCTTGTAAATATTAGACGGTGATCGAATGTCAATAAACGTCAAATCAAACTGGGGAATTTTACCAGTTGATTTGACAACGTCTTGAAGTTTTGCCAACCCGTTAGCTGTAAATTGCCCTGGCTGTTGAGGATAAATTATATTCACGGTTGGTAAATTTATATTTATTCTGATAAGCAGGAAAGTAAATAAAAATGACATCTTCGTCTTTTTATCGTAAATAAACTATATTATCGTTTGTTTGCCTTTATGATCTAACTGCTGCTTGTAGATAGTAAGGGGGGTCATAAAGCTATGCAGCCAGTCAAACACTTTTGTACATTAGCCTAAATCTATTCCTGGGAACTTTTATTATTGCTGTTGAATTCTATAGTCATATAATGTAGCCCCAACCTCATTAATCAATCATGAATATTATGTAAAATATGATACCAACAATTAAATTATTAGTTATTGAAAGATTATTAAAGTGTTTTACACATGTAAATTCTAAAAATGTATGCTCGATGTTGTGGGAGCTTCGCAAAGCAGCTTTTACAATCTAGAAGATTTAAACAAAGGAACGGACTCTGAATCCTCAAGAAGCACATAGTATGACTAGAAAAAATAGGCGTTTTGATAGAAATCATCGCTAGCCTCAAGATCAAACTACTCACATTCTCTTTCCATACGAGTATTTCTGTTACACAGTATCGACACAGCAGAACGCCGACACAGATCAGCACATTTGTGACATATAACAACAAATACATTATTTCTTTCACTCACAGTTGGTCTGTATAAAAAAATATGGAATTGGGGCTTGGATAAACAAAAGTTATACATTAAGAAAACTATTTTATTTACAATTGAAAAAAGACCGGAAGAAAAGTAAAAGAAAACTCAACATGATCTTGATACATTAAATATTCTCATGGTTTGCCACTTATTATATTCAGCATACTTTTTTATTTTGATGAAAACTATAATGGCGATGCGATAGTACGTTTTCTAGCAAAACCTATTGCAGTGTGTATAAAACGAACCTTATCTATCATAAAATGGGCGAAATAATCGTTTTGTTGCGTGTAAAACCGATGTATGTGTCGTAACTTGATCGGAATCACTTTTACATTTCACTTTATTACTGTCATTATCGTAAAAGTTTAGTTCAACGAGAATATAGACTAATAAGCACTTATAATCGGATAACATGCTGTTTGAAAATATATATGACCATCTTAGGACACATTAATTGAAAATAAGAATGGTATAACTGTAGAGAAATGTTGCATCCAGTATAATTTTACGTTTCACATCTCGACACTTAAACAAATTAAAGAGTGGGGAATAGAATTGTAACATTTATTTACTTATGTATTTCCAGGGACATGTGTGTATTGTTGAGAAAACCGAAAACTTGGATTATTTTGGAATGTAATAATACAGTTAACTAAAATATTCAATAAATTTAATTATGTAGACGGAAAGTGTATAAATATTTAAGTGGTTTAAAATGAGCTAAGTTGATACGGTCCTGGCTGGGTTACTGAAAAGTGCGTTAAGAGTTAGTGTCATAAATAATTATAAATTTAGAGGATATACTTTAAAATAATTCAGTTAGTTTATATGTGATTTAAATAGTGCACAAATTACAAATAAGTGGAAATAAACACTGCAAATAGAGGTAAGATCAGTTTTCTTACACACAATGAATGAATACTTCTAACCTAATAAACATATAAAACATTATCAGGAAAAATAGCTATTAGAGTTATCAGCAAAACAATAAGAACCTGTCTTCATTAAATTTGTTATTAGGAAGAGCAGAGACGAACTGACTAGATTGAACGTTATAAATTTGCGAATATAAATATAAAAAGAATAAATTTCTCCAGACTGATAATTGTCAGCTTCAGGTAGGGTTGGGATCTGAATATAGTAGGGTACTGGTATTTAACCTGCAGGAAGACACAATGTCAGATACGATGGAGGATATGATGAAGGAAATAATCGAAAAACTAAACGAAATGGATAAAAAGATGGACAATTATCAAGAACAAATAAAGAAAATAACTAACGAAAATACGGAATTGAAGAACAAAATCACCCGAATGGAACAAAAAATCGGAATTCAGGATAAGAGAATACAACAATTAGAAAAAGAAGGCAGGAGAAAGAATCTTGTAGTATATGGAATAGAAGAAACTGAGAACGAAACGTGCCAAATGAGAAACAACAAAATTAAACCAATTTTAGATAAAATGAAGGTTAAAATAAACATGGAAACAGTTATAATACAAATAAGAAGAGCTATCAAGAGAATATGAAAAATAGAAATAATAAGAGAAGCCAAAAACTTGAAATATACAAAAATATGGATATCAGAGAATCTACCAAAAGCAATCCAAAATAAACGGAAAGCACTCGTCTAAAATCGGCTATAGAAAAATGATGTAGAGATATAATATATGATAAATTAAGAGTGGAGAACACAATATATACCTTAGATCAGCTGGAATACAATCGAGAAGAAGAAACAAAAACAAATGCAAACAAGAAAAAAGAAAGAACGGCTAGCCAGTGGTCACCCAGCATGGAAGACGATGAAAATATAGCACCAACTCGGAAAATGATACAAACAGGGTACCCAAAAAACTAGAAGACATACACGGAGATAAATTAAATGGAAATAATAGTATTAAGAATAGTAATAAGTGGGAATAGAAGTAGTTTTAGCAATAGGGATAAAGAGGAAACTAATAGGAAATTTAAACACAAAAATAATTATGGTAGGGGACAAGATAGAAAAAATTATGAGACTATTCAATGGGGAAAAAATAATCGTAGACAATATATAAATAGTGCAGACCAAGAGCATATGTACATAGGTATATGGAATATTAATTCATGAACAGGAAAGGATAACGAAATAACGGAGTAAATTTTAGGATAAAATTTATGTATTAATAATTCTTTTCTCATGTAATTAGATTATAAAACCTGTTTGGAATAAAGAAATATATAAATGAATCAATGAATAAATAAATAAATAAATAAATAAATACATAAATAAATAAATAAATAAATAAATAAATAAATAAATAAAAAAATAAATAAATAAATCAGTAAATAAATAAATAAATAAATAAATAAATAAATAAATAAATAAATAAATAAATAAATAAATAAATAAATAAATAAATAAATAAATAAATAAATAAATAAATAAATAAATAAATAAATAAATGAAGAAATAAATTAAAAAATTAATATATAAATAAATGAATGACTTAATAAATAAATTGATAGAATAATTTATTCATTAATTAATTAACTAATTAATAATCTTGGCGATCGCTCAATAATAACAATCTACACCATCTTGGTGTATATACTATTCTTCCCATCTATCTACTTGGAATTCGTATAACTTCAACATGCTTGGTAGTATGACAAAATTCTTCAATCTCATATACCATAATTTCCTTCCTCTGTCATTATAAACTATCGAATTGGAAATGAAATAAAAATTATGTGAGCCTTCAATTGAAACTACCTCATTCTCTTAAAAATTCTTGTCGCTGACGGCAACTCTTTTTCCTTTTCAAAATGAAAATCACTCGAAAGATATCCATTTTCCAAAACTTTTTTTTCCTATTGAAAATTATTCTGAATGAAATCAAAATGAATAAACTTGCGATGCCGCCCTTGACCCTTCCGGCAACCTTTGAAATCCATCTAACCCTAAACCAACAATACGTTTTAGTTAAGGATACGGTCAGTGTTTAATAAAGATTTTTTTTGTTATTCAAGGTTCCTCCATTATCTCGATATACATGAAGTTCGAAAACAATTCGAACTACAACAGAACATTATATTAAAACTAGTTGAATATAACCGACACTTTGATGCACAAAAAAACTTTTACACTTTCCTCATTTTTTCACCATAGATTAAATAATATACGTTGTAAATTCTTTGTATCAATTGGAATTCGAGTGCGATTTATCAAGTAAACATAATTTAATTATAAATTAAACTGAACTTCGCAACCCTTATGTCAAAACCTACTTTATATCACTAATATTGAAACGGTATGAAAGGGATATTTCTCAGTGTTGGTGTCTATATGCAGTTATTTACGCATGATGGAACTGAAAACCGGACAAATGGTTTTATAAAAAATCACATTTTCTGACCAGTTTTAAGATTGTACACCTTTTTTGAAAAAAAATCAATAATAATAAAATACAATTCATTCAAAGAAATACATAATTTCTGTAAACTTATTGTTATTGATATTACTGAAGAGTCCACATTTAAGATCTATATTGACACGTCTCAAATGAGCCAGATAGTAAGCAGTTCTGTTAATATTCGCAATATTGATGTATATTACCTCTGACTACTCCAGAACTGGTAGCTATTATGATCCCTTACTGAGGTTCTATAAAATTGACCAAATTTCATAATTTATATTACTTAATCAAAATTACAGTTGCTTAGAACCATTACTATTCCAAATGTTATTGATACCGAAACAGCCGATATATGTATGCTTGATGGAGTTATGATTCACTAAGGCCTAAAAGATCTATTGTGCCCTAACCCGCTGATATAGCAAAATAAGCGTTCAATTTGTGATTAGCTGAAAACGGGTACTTGAAAGTCAAAATTCGAGTTCTTATGTCAACTTTCGGCTTACTAAACTATACTTTTGTTCAAATATCATCCATATATCTCATCTGGTCAAAAACTACTGAGCTACTATGTTTGTTGGTTACGAGAGACTCCTAAAAACTTATATATGTTTATATATTTTGGTGTGACGAAAAATTGTTGGCTGTCTGGTTGTCGAAGCGATACTTGTTTTCCGTTCGGTAAATTGAGTACAAAATCTGATGAAGATAACAAGTAATAAACTCTTCTTGATGCAATAATGCTATAGTTTTGAATAACATTGGAGAAAACCGCATTCAAATCAGTAAATGAGACCGTGTTGTGGCCAAAAATGACAGCATTCCTGTACCTCCTTAACTCAATGCCAACCAATTTTCTAGCGTGCATACGACGTGGCGCACGTCCTACGTCTCGTATGAAACGGGATTTAAAGCAATTGACAAGTTTTCTCGAGCCTTTTGTAACAATTAACAGAAATGAAATTGTTAAATTCTGCAAAGTTATCGACGTTCAAAGAAAACAAACATTTCCTCTATATATCTTCATACCTACTCCTCCATGCCGAAAAACCCGAAAATAAAGGAATTTTCCATTTAATTAAAGTTGTGGCCCCATTGGGCGAATATTTTAAAACCCATATTGTACATTTTCCTTTGAATAGATAGGTTTTTGTAAATTGGCGATTATTCTATTCCGAGATATTGGTCTCGGGCAACTTTTATGTTGTCTCTGACTATTAGCAGACACTTTTTATTAACACTTTCATTGTAAGAAATACACAGGTTAACAATTTTGAATTAATTGGTATTTTTAAAAATTAGATAACAACAATCACTTTATAAATCTAGTGCAATCTAATTATTAATACTTGAAATGCCAACACTGGTCAATAATTTTACGAGATTTCATGTACAGATTATAAATAAATGTTATTGGGAATATGTCAATTGATTAGTATTAAGAATTTCCGTTACGGTCCTGTTCGTTAGGTTGTTCGTTGTATCAACGTATTTTATCGATGTTTATGAAATAAATAACCTCCTTATTTTACTGTTTTAAATGAAACTTACTGTTTCTAGTTAATTCCACAATATATTGAAAACAGTTTTAAAACTCCAAGATAATTGACAATTGTTTCGCTATTAAATATCATCGTCAGAATATCGAAACAATTGTCAATTATTTTTAAGTTTTTAAAACCTTTTCAATATATTGTGGATTTAATTAGAAACAGTGAGTTTCATTTAAAATAGTAAAATGAGTTGATACCACGAAGTAAGGGTCGAGACAGTTAATTTCATTTTTTAAATCACCTTCTTTCGCGTCAGAGTCATTTTATGAAAAGTTCAACAAACTCAACTTCAAACAGACATTCTTGCATTCTTGCACTTAGAAAATATTTTTAATATTTCTTTTAACTTCTAACCTATAAATTTGTTAATGAAACTGACTGTCTCGACCTTTACTTCGTGGAATCTACTCATATTAGTGTTTTAAATGAAACTCAATGTTTCTAGCTAATTCCACAATATAATGAAAAATGTTGAAAATTCTAAAAAATTGACAATTGTTTCGATAACTGAATATCATCGTCAGAATGACAGAAGTTACATTTCATTTGATGCCTACTTGATGTTTAGTAGTTATTTTTGGCTAGACCAAGAAGTGACCTACCTTGTGATTGACTCAATATATGTTAATAAAAAAAAGGAGATGTGGTATCACAAATATTGAAGCTTAGATATTATAAGCCCTATGGTGATATCCTAGATATAATTTTTCCAATTAAGATCAGTATAACTGTGCAATGATATAGGAAACCAGAAAAACTATATCTGCTGATCTTTACAATTATCACTTAAGAAGACAGTTTAATAGTGGAGAACTCCCTAGATTAATAAGTTCATTGACGACTTCATATTGTGGGTTTCTCAAGTGTCTTCTAATTTCCAATTCTTCAAGGAAATCCAGTTCTTGCTTCCTATCACAAATATGTAGTACTTCTAGTTCTGTGTTAGGTGTCAATGAATGATTGGTGTCAAGTAGATGTTTTGCGTGATGGGATTTATCTGGTTGTCTCAATCTGTATGCTGGTAAGTGTTCACTGTATCGGATTTCTAAATTTCTAAGGGCCTGACCCAAATAGACAGCATTACATTCTGGTCATTTAAGTTTATATATACCTGATTTCTTAAATGGTGGTATTTTTGTTTTTACAATTAACAATTTTCTACTCACGTCACTTTCTGTTTTAGAAGAAATTGTTGTTTTCGATAGTAAAGATATTAGCTTTGAAATATTATTAGATTTATTTCCTGCATATGTTATGGTAATTTAAGTTTTTATTTTTTTAGTTTGTTTAGGAAATATTAGTTGTAATGCAACTTTTTCCTCGGTTTTATTAACTAGCTTATTAATCATATGTAATGGATAACCGTTGGATGTTGCTATTTGTCTAATTGTATTAATCTCTCTATCAAAATTACAGTTGTTCATAGGAACTGAAAATGCTCTATGTATCATTGAATTATATGCCGCTAGTTTATGTGACATGCGGTGATTGGAACTATATCGAATTGTCACATCAGTGTGTATTGATCTTCGGTAAATTGAATAGTGTAAATAAAGAGGTACCTACCTACATACTTTTAAATGTTAATAGTGGTAAGTATTTGAAAAAATGATCTTACCTTTCTCTCTTTTATGTCCTGTATTAATATGGGCGACAAGCACAATATCAAATAGCTGTTCACGATGAATATAGAGTTTAATATCTTCTTCGTGAGTGAATCTTCTGGCTATCAACTTTTCCTCCTCTCCAATATTTAGCAGTTCATATCGATTCAACCTTCTCCTAAGAGGAGTATAGACCTATTGATTGACTCTATATAAAGTTTATATAACCATCTTCAAATTCTTTTTTAAGGTTTTCGATTGATTTATCCATTTTTATCGGAATTTCGTGTACAGCTTATGTAATAATCAGAATTATTTCACTTTTGACAATAACATATATATTCAAAATGAAGGTTTACTAATGGGAAGCCCTATATCACCTATTTTGGCAAAAAATGTTTTAGACAGTTTAGAAAGAAAAATCTTTGAGAGTAATATTTCAAAAAATGTTTTATTTTGGTATGGATATGTGTATGACATATTAGCTTGTTTTATACGCACCTTAATACCACCTTAATAATTTACACCCAAAAATTAAATTTAGATTGGAAGTTGGAAAAAATAAATCAATCAATTTCTGGATTTGATAATTCAAATAGTTAATAATGTACTAGATTATTCAATTTACCGAAAATCAACACACACTGATGTGACAATTCCACATAGTTCCAATCACCCCATGTCACATAAACTAGCGGCATATAATTAAATGATACATAGAGCATTTTCAGTTCCTATGAACAAATGTAATTTTGATAGAGAGATTAATACAATTAGACAAATAGCAACATCCAATGGTTATTCATTACATATGATAAATAAGCTAATTAATAAAAAAGAGGAAAAAGTGGGATTATAACTAATATTTCCTAAACAAACTGAAGAAATAAAAACTTATAAGACCATCACATATGCAGGAAATATTTCTAATACTATTTCGAAGATAATATCTTTAGCAACGAATACAACAATTTCTATTAAAACAGAAAGTATCGTAAGAAAAAAATTTTAAAATTGTAAAAACAAAAATACCACCATTTAAGAAATCAGGTATATATAAACTTCAATGACCAGAATGTAATGCTGTCTATTTGGGTCGGACCCTTAGAAATTTTGAAATCCGATATAGTGAACACTTACGGGCATACAGATTGAGACTACCAGATAAATCCCATTACGCAAAACATGTACTTGACACCAATCATTCATTGACACCTAACACAGAACTAGAAGTACTACATATTTGTGATAGAAAGCAAGAACTGGATTTCCTTGAAGAGTTGGAAATTAGAAGACACTTAAGAAACTCACAATATGAAGTCGTCAATGAACAAATAAATCTAGGGAGTTCTCCACTATTAAACTGTCTCCTTTAGTGATCATTGTAAAGATCAGCAGATATAGTTTTCCTGGTTTTCTATATCATTGCACAGTAATACTGATCTTAATTGGAAAAATGATATCTAGGATATCACCATAGGGCTTATAGTATCTAAGCTTCAATATTTGTGATATCACATCTTCTTTTTTTTCTAATAACATATATTAAATCAATCACGAGGTAGGTCACTTCTAGGTCTAGCCAAAAATAACTACTAAACATCAGGTAGGCATCAAATGAAATGTAACTTCTGTCATTCTGACGATAATATTCAGTTATCGAAACAATTGTCAATTTTTTAGAATTTTCAACATTTTTCGTTATATTGTGAAATTAGCTAGAAACATTGAGTTTCATTTAAAACACTAATAAAAATTTGTTGTTTATTATATGGTTGATGGTGCCTTAAGAATTATGAAAGTACATATTATTACGTTATTCAGTCAGGTAAGTGATTTCATTAGTACAATTAGGTATTTTTTCAAATATTTGCAATACTTGTTTTGTAATATGTAGTGAATTATTTAATTTTCTGTAGTTTGCTACAGTTTAGTTTGATTCCTAAATGTTAGGTTACTCTTAATAATTCCTATTTTCTTTGTTTTAGACTATTTAAAATCGTTCAAACTACCGAAAAAGGTTTTAGATATTTTATGTATTGTTCCTGCTGCGTGAGAACAAAAAGTATAATCGTTATGGCCAAAAAGTGTTGCTCATAAATTGGTTGTAAACTCCAATTCTTTTCCTGTGGTTTGATGGTTAACAATGCTATATAAATGTCAGAAAAATATTACTTTGCCCATACAGAGGCACCATCTATGAGTCGCTTAGAGCAATCATATGATTGCTCGCGCAGTCCCTCTACCTATGGACACGCCTACTCTCGACGATAACCTTTTACAAGAGCATGTGTTTTGTAAGCTCTTCTTTGTGTGTGATACTAAATGAAGCTGCAACTATTAGATAGATGAATATATTAGCACAAGTGTTTTATTAAGCCGTATTTCCTATCTTTCACTTATTATTACAGTCCTCCAGGTTATAGGCCCAACACGCACTCGTTTTCTTATCTCGAAAGAGACTAGAAAAAGGATCGGCTTTTGTGAACTGCAACGAATCGTGCTAAACACGTGGTTTCTTGAAAGAGTATTCTCATAGAAGAAAACCAAATAAATTGGTAAGTTAATTTTGATATTAGTTGAAAAATAAATAAAAATAGAAATGCAATTAGAATGCAAAATTTAGATGATACAAATACTATAAGTGTGAAGTGGATCATGCAATAGAGACAATTTTTTTATCTATTTTTTATATTTCTTGGGTGTTGAAGTAGGTTACATTAATTACTATTAGAAAAGTTGACTGATGATACATATATCATTTAGTCAAACTAGTGGAAGCCGCCCGGCTTAGGTAACATGATATACACAGTTTGTTACTTGTATATACCATAGGACAGATGTTTATATAAATGTTGGATAAAAAAAATAATAATACTCTCAAGTAAGTAAATTGAGAAATGTACATGACGAGTTAACTTGTTTAAGACAAAGTTTGAAAATTATAATTATTTTAAGAAGTGAAGAAAATTATAGAAGTTTAAACTGTAAATAAATGTTTATTCGAAGAAAACACAAACTATATATGCAGATTAAATGTAGTTGATATGTAGAAGTTTTGGAAGCTACAAAAATTGTAAAGCAATAAATAATTTGATTATTGTCTCAAGGTTGAGTCTGTAGTACAGTACTAAGCTTTGGTTCCATTAAGATGTTTGTAATTCGAGTGTTACACGTGTGTACAGCCGTCCTCGGTCGTTTCAACGAGCTGTGCCGTTTGCAACGAGGTGGGAGGGAGCACGTGTGGCATGCTGTTGCACGCGGGAATTACAACTAAGTTCATTTTTATCTTCGTTTGCAACCTGCAGTGCAGTTGTAAATGAGGATGATGAAATTTTTACAGCCTCTAAATAAGTTTGGTGTGTTTTAGATTGCTCATATTGTACTTGAAGTTTAGAAGCAAAGAAACAATAAGTGAGCAAACCTATAGAGAAATGATTGAGAATACAGAGACTGTAAATACTCCACCTGGCACGTCAAACATAAATAAAAAAGCAGGTAAATATTTTTCATTTTAGAAGTGGATCCAAATTTTAGAAGTTAGTAGTAGACGAGACTTTTGAAGTTTCTATTGATGTTTAGAAGTTATTTATTTGAAGTTATGTATATTGAAGAATCATAAAATAAAATCCAAACTAAAATAATTTTATTTATAAAGGGTCTGGAGTATCTGAAAGCCCAACAATGTCAACACTTACGCCTACAGTAACACCAACTCCGTCAAACACTACCACAGGTAATAAAAACACCGGTAGTGGTACCACAAACAATGATCAGACAGAACAACAGCAACAGACTTCACAAGCCAATCATGAACTACAACAGTTCCTGAGTAAACAGAGGGAAAACATTGAGCTTCAAAATAAAGGTTTTGAATCAATGAAAATTCTGATGAACCACATTCAGAAGACATCTGAAAATTTCCTTGCTGCAGAACGACTTAGAATACAAAGTGCTCGAGGTAACCTACTAAACTCGACCTCTTTGTTAGAAGATACTGCACCACAAACGGGTTTTGTATCTGTGCCACCAAACCTGCAAGACATAAATATATAAGTTTCCAAGGCTCTTGATGATTCAATTACTGCTTTAAAAACCACAATCGAATCGAACAAAAAATATCAAAACTATCAAGTACCAAGAAATTATACTCTCCATCCAAAAGGGGACATGAACATATGGATGGACAAACTCAGATCTGAATTAACATCGAAAGATCTGTTAGATGTAATAGATCCATCAGTAACTGCCCCTAGTAGCTTAGATGAACAAGCATCAATGAAAAGACAACAAGCAGTAAGAGAAATCATTACTAGCCATTTAGATGATAAATATTATAAAACAGTTCTCAACATTAAAGACCCTGTAAAGGTTATACAGAGTCTCAAAGAAGCGAAGAGAGTTGAAGACAATGTCACACATACTTCTGTTAGAACGAAGTTGTACCAACTGAGACTAAAACCTAAGGAGAGCATTGACAATTTTTGGACTAGATTCGACAACATTGTTGTAGAATATGAAAGCTGTGATAACGCAGTACCTCTGTCAGATGAAGAAAAGAGGTCAGCTTTCTACCAAGCTGTCTGTAATGTAATACCAGACGCCCGGACTGCTGATTTAATACATAGAAGAATCACATGTAAATCAATGACTCTAATTGAGCTGAAGTCTCATTTATTAGAAATGGAAGCTGAGAAAAAGTCAGAAACATCGTCAGAGCAAGGTGCAAGTGCAAACCAAGCAAAAAGGTTTAAAACACGTCACGACAACTGTTATAGATGCAATAAGACGGACCACTACATCAAAGATTGTCCATTAGAAGCAACTGGCAATTGGTATTGTTATATTTGTTAGATCACAACTGATCATAATACAAATACATGCCCAAAAAATGATGCAGTCAGTCACAGTTCAGGAAAATCTGAATACAAACGGGGTCATGGTCGCGGTAGAGCTAGAGGTACCTTTAGAGGAGCTTCGACTTCGAGAGGTTTCGGTGGTAAATCCAGAGGATATATCAAAACCAACCATAAGACGTTCAAGAAGCAAGCAGTTCCACCAAAGGGTGGTCACAAAAAGAAGCCACGAGCACGACTAGCAGGTATGAACCTTGAGTGTTTTAATAATGTAGATAATATTACTTTCATTGCGGACTCCGGTGCAACCGAGCACATAATAAACAAAAGTTTGACTTTGAGTAATTTTAAACACTGCTCAGGTGAAGTAATTAGCAGTGCAAACAAAAATAAGTCAGCTGACATAGAGATAGATGGAGTCGGTGACCTCTACTTAAAATCAAAACCTAATAAAATAAAATTAACTAACGTATTATCCGCAGAAAATATTGCGAACAATTTAATCTCACTTAGACGATTTGCAAATGCAGGCTTAGGGATATTTTTAGATGATAAGAAAATAAAAATATTTGACAAAGAAACAGGTGAGACATGTTTGACAGGGAAATATGTCAAACCAAATTGGCTCATCACTTTTAAAGTGAAATCCGTTGAAGAAAATAATATGTCAGGTTATACAACGTACTTTTGTACTGCCGAATTTTTTCTCCAAATGGGTTTTCCGAACAATCTCAGACGTTAGTTGATTTGAATTTACATAAGATGGAGGGAGTTTTGGATGAATTTTCCCATAAATCACACCCGTCTGAGGTTGGGAGGGAGAGTCAGAAGGGGGAACTTACAGAGTTAGATAGAAATAATTTGGAAGCAGAAGTCACAGACTTCATACTAGATGAACAAACTCTAAGTAGACGAATTTTAGATTACAATTCAACTGATGCTTTAGAAGAATTCAATAATATTAAAGGTACAGAAAATAATATACAGCAAATGAAAACAATTAAAATAGATGAAGGTATGTTATGGCACATAAGATTAGGTCATCCAAGTTTGAGTTACTTAAAGGAATTGAAGAAATCTGAACAGTCGTTGTATAATGTGACATTTAAAGAAAATATTTCAGATTGTGAAACCTGTATTATTGCTAAGATGGAAAAATTATTCTTTAAAGAATCTAGACTGATAGCAGATAGACCGTTACACACAATCCATGTAGACACTATGGAGAAATTTAAGATAAATTCGTTCCCAGGTGCTTGCAAATACATTATTGTGTTTTTAGACGACTTTTCTAGGTATGCCAAAATATATTCTATTAAAAATAAAAATGAAGCAGCCAATTGCTTAGAAACCGTTATAACTACAGCTAGAAATTTATTGGGTAAAAATGAAAAAGTGTGCTACATTAGAACTGATAATGCTAGGGAGTTTACAGGAGGTGAATTTTTAGATGTTATGCATAAAGAAAAGATAGAATCAGATTATGCACCTCCATATACTCCAGAGTTAAATGGTACAGCAGAGAGGTTCAACAAAACAATTCAACAGAAAATTAGAGCGTTGTTGTTTGACTCTGGCCTACCTAAATCAAAGTGGATATTGGCGGCTGAAACAGCTGTTAATATGTACAATCGCACACCACACAAAACTAATGGTTTTATATCCCCATTAAACAAACTTAATGCAAGAATAAATACACATATGAATAAAATTAGAAGGTTTGGGTGTTTGGCATATGGTAAAATTCCAATAACAGAAAATAAGTTTTCTGAAAAGGCAATACGGGCAATACTCGTAGGTTACTCACGTACGGGATATGTATTGTGGAAGCCAACCTCGGGTAAATTTTTAAACTCTAGACATGTCAGGTTCAATGAAAAATTAGTATACAAGGACGTGTACAAAACTAGAGATTTAGAAGTTGAGTCTTCTCCGATAATTGAAAAACAATTTGACGCAGAAGTAGATGACAGTTCAGTTGACGAGGAAATCAACCCTGAATCTTCTGATGCAAATATTCAATTAACGAAAGACTCAGGTGTAACATCAATTCAGCCTGACGAGCAAACTAGATGAGAACGTATCAAATAACACCAAATCAAAGAAGCTGAGAATTTCTAAGAGAAAACCAAAGCCCAATATAGATGAAAACTTCGTTTATGCCAAAACAATAGAAAAGTTCAAGACGGTAGAAATAGAGGAATTTATACACGCTATGATTGCCTCTATTAACAAAGATCCTAGTAATTACAAAGAATGTTTGCTGTGCGAAGACAGTGTTGAATGGAAAAATGCGATTGAAGAAGAACTTAAATCAATAGAAGATAATAAAGTCTACGAACTGCTGGACAGACCCGTAGGTGTCCATATATTGAACTCTAGATGGGTTTTCAAAACTAAAATTGGCAAAACTGGAGAGAACATATATAAAGCTATAGTGGTTGTAAGAGGTTTCTTAGATACAAACGAGTATGAGTTGAAAGAAACTTATGCTCCGGTGTCAAGATTTCCAGTAATTAGACTGGCATTTGCAATCACAAATAAACTTGATTTAGATGCAAGACAAATGGATGTTAAAACAGCTTTTCTGTACGGCACTTTAGAAAAGACTATTTTTATGGAGATCCCAGAAGGCTATGATTGCAGTGATGAAATTAGAAAAACAAAAGTCTGGCAACTCAAGAAAGCTCTATATGGATTGAGGATTAGCCCTAAAAGATGGAATAAAACGTTCACCAATGAAGCACTAAAATTAGGTCTAGAGAATGACGTAAATGAGCCGTGCTTATTTACTTAGAGAAAAGGAGGAAACATTGCCATTGTAATCTTATACGTAGATGATATGATTGCAGCCAGTAACGACCCAGAAAAACTAGATGAAATCATAAATCATCTCAGCAACGTGTTCGAGATGAAAATTTTGGGTGAACCAGAGAATTTTCTTGGAATGAAGATTCTCCGTGATAGAGGTAAACGTGAAATGTTTATTTCACAGCCTGAATACACTGAAAAAATCCTAGAACGATTCAACATGAAAGAATGTAATGCACACGACACACCTATGATTACTAGACATGTCGAAAACAGGAACATGAAAGACGAAAATAAATCAAAAGAGTTTAATGTTTTGACTGATGCACCTTATAGAGAGGCTATAGGGAGCTGGTTGTATCTTGCAGGTGCAACCAGACCAGATATAGCATATGCTGTAAATTTATTGTCTAGGAGACAGAATAAGCCAACCAAAGGTGATTCGACAGAAGTCAAAAGAATATTCAGATATTTGAGAGGAACAACAGATTTAGGTCTGCACTATAGAGGTAAAACAGAAGTTATGGAAGCTATGACTGATACTAGCTTCAGAGATCAAGAAAAGTCAATCTCAACAAGTGGCTATATAACTCAATTGTATGGTGACACAATAGCATTGAGGAGCCACAAACAGTCTTCTCCGGCTACATCAACGTGCCAAGCAGAACATCTTGCCATGAGCGAATCCTGTAAAGAAATAATTTCCTTAGATAAAGCGACTAGAGATATAATAGGTAAGACTATGTATCCAGTCACTATTAGATGTGACAATAAATCAGCCTGTGACTGTACACAAATGGAAGGTAGTCACAAACTAAAAGATTTCGATAATGACGTCAAACTCATTAAGTCCAACCTGGTTGAAAGAGAGAAGACAAGTAAGAAACCCCAAATGGCTGATACTCACGGTGATTTCATAAAATCGTGTGTCTTGGCGGGCAAAATGGAAGTTAAATGGATATCTACTAAAGAAAACATTGCGGATATCATGACTAAACCATTACCCTCTAGTTTACATTCTAAACTCAGAAATAAGATGATGAATTTATAGATGATGAAATTTAGATGATATAGATGTTAGACGTAGATGTCATGTAAAATAGTTTAATTTATAAATCTAATTGTGGTATCACTTGCTATTTTACAGAAACAGATGACCAGTCTTAGCAGTGTGCGCAGCGGAGAGAGCAGAGGTGTCCAAGGATCATACATCAATCAAAATTCTGATTGCAATATATTTTTATTATTAATAATCTTATATATTTTTATGTGTTCATGATCGTAAGTCGATTTTATATGTAAGTTCAAAATATTTTCTTATTCAATGCATTGAAAAGGTGTATGTGCAAGGGGAGGGAGTGTCAGAAAAACATTACTTTGCCCATACAGAGACACCATCTATGAGTCGCTCAGAGCAATCTTATGATTGCTCGCGCAGTCCCTCTATCTATGGACACGCCTACTCTCGACGATAACCTTTTACAAGAGCATGTGTTTTGTGAGCTCTTCTTTGTGTGTGATACAAAATAAAGCTGCAACTATTTGATAGATGAATATATTAGCACAAGTGTTTCATTAAGCCGTATATCCTATCTTTCTCTGATTATTACAGTCCTTCAGTAAATTGAAACGAAATTACCTAATTGATGACGAGGTGGCCGAGGAAGAATTATCAAGAATGTTGGATAAAGCGGACACAGATCTGGCCGATATAGAAGTTGAGTCAAATCAAGGCGACGAAAAAAAAAGACCTAGAACAGTTTTGTTACAAATGGACTCCCAAATGAATAGTTTTCCTAATACAGCAGCTGACTGTTAGAGGTAAAAATTTTTGTTATAGAGTAATCAGTTATTATATTATAACTAGCTGACCCGGCCACGCGTTGCTGTGGCTAAAGTTTTTGTTATATTACATTATAGTAAAGAATCTAAGAGGAACAATAAGAGAACATCAGTCACGGAGTCCACTATGCTTTTTCACACAGATGGTATTTGTAAAAAAATATGGTGATCTCCTTATTTGACTTTCTACTACTATAACCCTTTAGTACAATGGAATTATTTACGAACAAAGACGAAAATGTTGATGTTGGTATACAAATTCACTGGATTGAGATTTGAAGGGGAAGTACGTTGAACACAATTAATTAAAATGTTCTTACACTTGATATTAAGCAGAAATCAATAGGTACAAAATAAAAATTTATCAGATTTATTATTTCCATTTAATTTTATAACAAATATAAGTATATTACAGTATAATACAGTAAATAACATGTGACGCTTAAACTCATGAATGAGGTAGGCAAGGCAGACAGTCTTAAACTTTTAAACATTAATATCTATTTTTTTGAATTATAAATACTTTCAATTTCAATTTAATTTAACACCAATCGGTGCACAATGTTTTCGGTTAACCTGTCTTTAGCTAACACAAATGGATTCGACGGTTTCCCAACACGTGAACACGGAACATATAGTTGCCCATGAGAAAAACATGGATTTTCCAAATCTAAACCACAAATGGATATTGTTTGACCTTGAGATTTATGTTTTAATAATTCACTACAAAATAAATTTAATTAATTTTATAGCGTCAACAACACGTGGTAATTATGCTGTTAAAATGTAGCTTATATGACACGTTCGTAGATTTACCATAGCAGCGCCATCTATTGATTACTTACTCAACCCAGTCGAAAGGTATCGACATCTGTTAGAATCATTTGGAGTTAACAGATAATTATTGTGACTGTCAAATAATAACAGACAAATAATTAGCTGAATTATACGGTATTTCGTTCACTACAAAATAAATTTAATTAATTTTATAGCGTCAACAACACGTGGTAATTATGCTGTTAAAATGTAGCTTATATGACACGTTCGTAGATTTACCATAGCAGCGCCATCTATTGATTACTTACTCAACCCAGTCGAAAGGTATCGACATCTGTTAGAATCATTTGGACTTAACAGATAATTGTGAATAGTGACTAATAACAGACAAATAATTAGCAATAAATTAAAATTGCGACTATAATTTGAGATTTAAACTATCCTATCTCTCAAGTTGGATCGAACTGCACATGGTGTGCGAATTTTATTATAATCGGTTAAGTGGTTTTGGATTCCATTGAGGACAAACATTGTGACACGAGATTTATATATATTTAGATATGGAAAGCGAAACTAGAGTGTATGAGTCACTTTAATATTAGTGATATATACCAACATTTATTTTATTTGTTTCTTCTAATTTACTTTTTGGAATAACACTTTAAACCTTTAAAGTGAAGTAAAATATATTATAATATGATGCTCTGAAAGAAATATATAATATTTTCAAAGTTTTTCTTTATTTTTCTCCGAAGCTCTCCACTCGTTTTGATTTTTTTCCACTCCCTTAATCTCGACAGTTTCATAGAGTTTCTACGCGGTTTGTTTTCCTAAAACTGCCAAGCCAAATCTAATATATCTATTAGTTATTTTATAAAAGCTATATAATAGCTTCCATTCTAATAATTATATTATTATCTTATATCCGTGTCAATTTTCAATGGGAATAAAATTGCGGCATCCG